>RCUC01153557.1:0-10139 GCA_003697995.1 Taxidea taxus jeffersonii | reverse complement strand
CCTAGTTAACTTAGTCACTAAAGCAGATAGGTCTTATAAATGGATTCAGAAAATTATTCTTTTAAATTTCATCAATGGGTGAAATAATTAATTTACATCAGATAGTATAAGCCTCTTTTAATTTATCTGCAAAGGAACAAATTAAATAAGTAAATTGAGTGTCCCCAAGGACCCATGAAGATCAGAGATGTAAGCACCTGATACACTATAAGTTGCCACATGAAATGCATCACTGTCATCACTATTAACTTTAAATTAAATTATAAAATGTCTGAAGCATCTGAAGAGCACCATATGCCCAGTCTTCCACTTATTCTCCCAGTCTCTCTGCTCCTCCCACCTGCTCTGCCTACTGATTCCCCTCACCACACCCTCTGTGTACCCATTCCTAGATGGCCCAACCTCAAGAGACATGTGCCATCTTCTCCATTTAAAAAATCAGGTTAGCAACAAGAAATAAAACATTGATGAAATAAACACTGATGGTGATATACAGCGAGCTGAGAAAGCTGAGTCCCAAACGGTTACTATGCTCCTGGTAGAATGAATATTATATACACATGGAAAAGAAACAGAACCATGAACATAGTAATGTTTTCTCATCACATGCATATAGATTCTCCCTTTCTTTCTCAGGTTTTGCAATGCTCTTGGAACAATAAATAAAATACTTTAAATATTATATCTAATTTTTGATGTACTATTTTCCCAGGGTTCTCACAATGTCCCTACAGCACCTCCCCCATCATCAAAAACACTTTAAGATCAAATTCAGGTGATGAGAGTCTAGCTCTTTTGTCAGACAAATGAGTGCCTGAGAGTCTTCCTCCTTAGTTAAGTCAGAAAATACAGCTGCTTTCTGTCTTGCTAGTTTCTTTTGTCTGTTCCTGCTCCCTGGGTGCACACTTCTATTTACACTGGCAAATTTATCTCAAGAGCTATAGACGAAGTAGCTGGTCTTCCAGAAGATTATGACTACCAATATCTTGCCATGTGGACCATGGCTTAACAATATACATATATTTTAAACATATATATATGTTTATATACATACCTATGTAAAATGTGTTTTTATATATATATGCTTATATATATACACATACATTTATATATATGTTTAAATATATATATATACACACACACACATTTTACATAGGTATGTAAAATATACATAAAAATAAGTTGATGGATGGAAGGCAGGCAGGCAGGCAGAAAATACGTCACCAGAGGTTCATGGGGATGTGCCAAGAACCCTACAAGGCAGTAAATAAACACTTTTCTAGAGCACTAATTTTACTCAAAAGTAAAACAAATACACCATGGAGTAGAATGAAAATTTTACAAGCCTTTTTAAGATTAAAGTGAACACTTGAAAGACATTTCTTGGGAAGATTTGGTCAGTTGCTAGGGTTCAAATTTACTCTCTTTAGGCTGTGTATCAGTGGGAAATCAGACACACAGGACACCTAGAGGCACAGGGAGTTATGATTGCATTTGCCCAGGCTTTTATAAAACCCTCTGGTGTGTTATAAATTACTTTCCTGAGACTGAATGTCCCAATTCACTAATGTCAGTGCAGAACCTTGAGAACTAGTCTTCATTTAGCCACTGTGGGAAGAACAAGCAGGAGTGGGATTTGCCATCTACTTCTTAGCTATGCCCAGCCCCCATGGAGCTGCATCCCACAAAGAACTGGGCAGACCACCAGTGCAGAACAAGAAATGTGGTACTGCTTTGTTCTAGTAAATCTGACACATGCAGTCATTTCTTTTTTAACAGCAACCTTGCTTTGCTACGTTTATGAACCAAAAGCCTGAGTTAAGCGTGATCAGGTTTTTTCTGATTTATTAATTTTACTACATGAGGCCTGAGTTTCTTCAGACCTTACAAGCCCATGAATTCAGACAACAGAATCAGGATATGAGTAAGAGCCCAAGTTTCTCCAGCTTCTGCTTCTAGAACTTGCTTGTGTGAGACTTTAGCCACCTGTAAAACCTCACTCTGCTTTGCCTAGAAGTCCCCAGACATGCTTCAAAGGCATTCAAGTGTTAATTAGAATATCTACCAACATCTCTTTCTGTCCTGATTCATCACTGGCGTCCATGGTGAGAAACCCCTTGACTGTGTCTCATCGTTATGGCTGCCATCTGGGCCAACGTGTTCTGTGTTGAGGCAGCAACCTTGGAGATGCCAGGTATATTCTGTGCAGCAGCAAAGAGGTTAACCCTCCTCCCACTCTGAGTCCCACATTACCATCTGGCACCAAAGCAACACTCATGACGCCCTGACATTTGACCATGTTCCCTATAAAAATAGCTTCTCAATTTCTGCATGTCGTTTCGTTCATCACAAGGTTCAAAGACCTAACACCAGACAGTAGATCAATACTTAAGACAGACCCTATGGAGTCCTGTCCCTCTTCATTTTCTTCTTTCTTCTTCACCATACAGCCCCATTCCTCTGTTGTATATCAGTTTACTCTGACTGAATACCTGCATTCCACCTTCTGACAGTTTATCCTATATTCATGGACATGACTGCATTCTCAAAGTGGCATCTATTAAGGTGAAGACAAAACCCCAACCATATGGATGTGAAGACTGAGGAGGTAGGAAAATTAACCTCCTTGTACTAGTACGTTTGTGGCTTATTTTTACTAGGTAATACTGAGACTGACCCAGGAAGTACAAGATGATATGTCTTGCTGAGACCACGTGAATTTGGCTTGTAGTGGTAATCCATGCCCAGCCCACCAGCCCTAATGGCCCCGATGCGAATGGCCATCATGTGAGCAAAATGAACCAAGCCTCCTTTTCTACAGGAACCAAGGGAAAAAGCCCTTGCATTTGTTAAAATCCCTTCTAGGTCTTTAATTGAAATGTGATACAAAAGGACAAAGTGCTATTACATTAACCTAATTATGAAGTTACTTGCTAAGAGCAAGTTTTAGAGTATTTACATTTGTTGAAAAGCCAAAAAGATTATCAGCTGTACTGCCGCAGACTTTGAGGCTCCTGTTTTTTTTTTTTTCTTTACCAATTTCTAAATTTAGGTGGAGGATTCTGTTATGCACTTAAACTGCTGGTCAATTCTGAATGGGCAGACAATGCAATATAGAAAAGATACTAGAATTATGGTTGAAAAATACTAATACACAAAAGACATTTTTATATAATAAAATATATGAAATGGCAAGAATAACATTTTAAAAATAAATGGCTTCATTTAGCAAATTGGAACTCGTATGAGATTTCCTTTCTAGAAACCTCTGCAAAGAACATATGGTAATTCCTTATTCCAAATGGAAAAAGAGGGGATTTGAGGTGCTTTAAATGTTTTTACATTTCTTATTTCCATTTTGCACAAAACTCTCCAATTTTTGTGATTGTTAAATTGCTTTAGCTGGGAGAATCATGATCTAGATACAAATATACTTACTTTGAAGAAGTGAATTAATAAAAGATTGAAGACTGAAATTCAGATACAGTGATTAAGGGGAATGGGGCCAGGCCTTAAGAAATTCAATGCCTCTCAGACACCATCTTCTCTTGTCAAAGAGTATCTTTTATCCAGACAACACTAAACAGGTCAGTCACGCACCTCACTTATCAGGAGCCTACTCAATGGGGACTGCAACCCAAGAAGCAAGTGGGCAGGAGGGGTGGCCGAGTGGAGAGAAGCTGTGAGAAACAAAAACAACTATCATCTCACCATGGGTCCTGTGAGTTTCTCACATCCTAGCCTTGCCCTGCAGCCAGGATGCCTGGGTTCTTAACCCACCTACGCATGTGAAACACCAGGCACATTGAGTAACCCTTCTGATCCTTAGTGTTCTCATCTGTAAGAGGGAGACAGTATGCTTTTTGTCCCTCATCAGACTATAGACAAGATTAAATGAGATCTATGCCAATTATGTATTTAGTGCTCATAAATAATGTTGCCTTTATTACTGTTGCTATTTATTACTCTAACTACAATTCTGTAAGCATGATCTCCAGGCTGTCCATGCCTGAAGTAGGAAAATGTTCTTCTAGAAGCCTGCATGGCCAGCAGGACAAAGTCATGGCCAACAAGTTGGAAGTGACAGAAAAGACAAAAAGACAATGAGAGTAAGATATAAGAATTCAAAAATATATCACTCTGGAATTTTTTTCACTTCAGGGAAAACAACAGACAACATCTCAATAGTTCCTCAAAATATTCTATTAGTAGACAATTGGCATTCAAAATAAACCTATTGGGGTTCCTGGGTGGCTCAGTGGGTTAAAGCCTCTGCCTTCGGCTCGGGTCATGATCCCAGAGTCCTGGGATTGAGCCCCAGGTCCATCTCTCTGCTCAGCGGGGAACCTGCTTCCCTCCCCCCGCTCTCTGCCTGTCTCTTTGCCTGCTTGTGATCTCTGTCTGTCAAATGAATAAATAAAATCTTTAAGAAAAAATAAACCTATTACACAGGACTAAATTATATCCAAGATACCCCCATGGAAAATTTCTTATAGAGTAAGCATTAGGCAATGTTTTTCTTTCCTTAAAGATATGGCATAATATTTCCCTTTCTGGCCCAACAAGCTGTTTTTTGATATATGTACAATATGCTTTTGAAATATTTCATTCCAAAGGTTTATTAAGTTAAATCCAGGAACTAAAAGGGATAAAAACTAAAAAAAAAAAAAAAATCTTCTGCAATGAAGAATATCCTTTCTATGGAGAAGCTTATTCCATGAGTGTCTCAAAACAATGAAGCACTACTAAATGTTTCTCTTCCTAAATGAAGCAGCAGGTTCATCTCAACTCCAATTGCCTCCAAGTAATGGAGTCTCCATCTTTCTCTAATGGAGAGAAAATGAGCAGCAATGAGCAGCTGGATATTTTAGGTAGCAGTCAGGTGAAGGAAAACCCAGTTCCTAGACCTCTGTATCTCAGATCTCAGTGGCCTAAGCCCTGGTATGGATGCTCTCAGCCTGCAGGCTAATAAAAGATAGGAGACTATAGGAGTCCCAACTCTAATTTCATCCAGGTCTCTGATAAATATTATCCAAGGAGGGTCTACTCCTGAACCTATGTAAACTAGTTCCTCCCCTCCCAGCCCTATTCCTCCTATACCACATTATTGTACTAGAGGACATTTATCCCCTTTTGGCACATATTTACTCTTTTATTTTTCTGTTAATTGTATGTCTCCTCCCATTAATGCAAGTTCCATGAAGTCAGTGACTTTATCTGCTTTGTTTATTGTTTTATCTCTCGTTCCTACGACAATGTCTGGCAAATAGAGAACACATGGTAAATATTTGTTGTTTGAATGGATGAGAGAATAAATATGCAAGTGATTAACCATGAGGGATTTTTCCTTTCTGCCACTTTAGAAGGATATGTTGAGATATTTTGAAACTTTAAGTCTTTTTAGGTCTTTAAATAAAAATCAATTTTTAAAGATTAAGTGCATTTTATCAATCAAACTGTGGGACCAAATAGAAGAGCAAGGCCATTACCTATCCTGCTAAAGATCTCATGGTTTACCAAATACTACTCTCTCCCACCGTTTGGGGTCACACAGCTACTTTCTGTTCATACAGTCTACTTTCCCTTCTATTAAATCATTTCAAAATTTATATCCCCTGCCCTGGCCTCTTTCCTGACCATCAGTCTATATAACTGAGGGCCAGATCTGTGTGGGTATTCCACATATCCCAACCTGTCTAAAAGCAAACTCTGGTGTTTTTCCCAGACCACTTCTCTGAGTTTTCCATAACCTAGGTTGATGGCCCATTAAGTCTTTTCTACATGGACATGGGTTGAGTTTTCAAGGTCTGGAGCATGGTGCAGGTCATGAGGGAATGAGGTATCAGCCAGTTCCACATTTAGATAGGATGGGAATGACAAATGAAAAAGAGAGGGGGGGGGGGAGATGGATGTCAAAACAACCTTTTAAGTGGTGAGCTGAGCTAGCACAAACAGTGCTACAGAGGCCCTAGATATACAAGATGTGGGTACATTGAGGTAAACTACAACCACAAAGGCAAAACCAAGGTCACTCACTTCTCAGTCTTGGCTGGAGCAGTGCAGCATTGAATGAACCAGGTCCCAGCGCAGAGCGCTGCGCAGAGCAGCACTAAGCGCAGAGATGTCTTCAAGAGGGCAATTTGCTATAGCATATGTTGGCAGCGTCTTGTGCAACTACTCGTTCTCATTTGGCCCCAGCTCTGACTGACCTCTGGAAGTTGTGGCTCAGAAGCACAGAGTCACTTTGAGTATTTTGATCAGACAAGGTTGCTATTAATACACCCCACAGCTTACCTAAACAGAACCTCCATGCTTGCAAACATTCTCCACCCCTTCCCTAATAACAGAGTGCTAAAACCTGAGCCAGAGCTGGGCAGAAACTGCCAGCAAGGCACCCTGTCCTGGCTCATTCCCCTTCTCCTGATCAGGCAAGTATTAAGTCCTAATGCCTGGCATTTTTGACTCAGTTTCTCTGCCATGTGATTGAGATACAAAACAATTCTGCTCTGATACCTAGTTATTTCCTTTCTTAATTCTCAGTATCCATTTTTCTAAACTTTTTCACTATGCTTAGGGTAACTTACAAAATAGAAACAGAGGGTCAAGATACTTGATAGAAAACTTGCTCTCAAATGCTGAGAGTTCCTTCTAAATAGTCCTCAAAATTAGTAAATAACACCCGTCCCAGATTTTTAATATTTGCAAAGCAAGTTATCATCCTATCTCATTTAACAGTGGTAACAGCCCAAGAGACAGGTATTCACACTCCTGCAGGTGAGAGGTCTAAGGCTCAGAGAAAGTAAGCAACTTACCCAGAGTCATACCTGGGACGTCGAACACTTTCCACCATATCAGACCCCCACAAATGTGTGGTCCACCACTGCAACTCATCTAATTTTATAAAGGGAATTGCAGCCAAAGGCATCAGCATTCATTCCACAGTATCTCACCCAGCCTCATCTTTCCCAGAGCTAAGAAGAGAAGATCGTATTTCTTTCTGCTCATTCAGCCATGCTGCACTCACTCACTTGTGCTGAGCTCTTCTGTGTATAAATCCCAAGTTAGCCTTATGCATTTGTTCGTTTTACCTCTATTTATTGAGTGCCTACTATGTGCAAGACATCAATAGTGTGTTGATTAGGTGACAGGAACTATTAAATAGTTATAGATGAGAGCATTATTCATTTTTTAATAAAACCTGCTTAAATCATGCAGGATCCAATGATCTATATTATATCCAAAGCAAAGTAAATCTCAGGGCAGCTGGCTCCAATTCTTTTTTAAAGTAGGCAGGGTATAAATAATAAATAGAATAAAAGCGTCACTGTGAAAATTTTATCAGAGGCCATAAGTGTGGAGGAGTTAAGAGGCTGGGCTTCAGTCCAGACTGCCACCAGCTGTGTGTGACCTTGGGTGAGTCACCTTGCCTCAACAGGCCTCTGTTTCCTCCTCTGTAAAATACGTGAATTGAGTGGGGTGATTTTTAAAGCACTTTTTCTTATTAGCAGTTTTCTCATTCTGAAGAGGAAGCATCTCTCAGTGGTTCTGACCTTGATCCCCAAAGATCTCAGGGACTAAGAGGAACATGTAGGGACTTGGATACACTTGGGATCCCTAAAGGTAAAGTACCATCAAGCAAGAACAAACAAGCAATCCACTGAGAAGACAATAAGCTGGAATGTAGGATATATTTGATTGGAAAAAATTAATATAATAAGTGAACATTGCAGAAATGCCTACTATTGGAGCAATCTCCTGTACATAATAAATATCCAGGGAAAATTAAAAATCAATAGGTATTAATATATCAATATTGGTTCCTTAGTTGTGACAAATGTTCCACAGAAATGTAAGATATTGATAATAAGGGAATGGGGTACAGGTAAATGGGTACTCTGCACTATATTTACAACATTTCTGTACATTGAAAACTATTCTAAAATAAAAGGTTCATTTGCAAAAATCACTAGGAATACTAATCTGAGAATCATCTACCAAGTTGGAGATTGTTGTCTCTCCCCGACTGCACAAAAACATTAGTGGCAGATACAGGATTATCATTCTGCCTGCAAAGACATCTTATTCATTTCTAAAAGTAATAGTTGAGTCCTGACTGTGTGAGCAGCCTTATACATTAATCAGAGACTTCAAATGGATTGGCTGAATTATTTCATAGGAATATTAGGGGGGAGAGAGAGAGATGTGAGCTCTTCTTAGCTGTTGGAAACACTATAAACTTTATATTTCCCCAAATAAAGTCCCCAAACCAAGTTAACTGGTGGCAACATTTCCACATTCACCCAACCCCTTTAACTGCCTCTTTAAGAATGAAATTTAAGTCCAACTACAAGAAAATAACAATCACAGCAAGTTTACAAATTCATCCTTAAAGGCTCACCGTGAAAGACAAAGGGTCTTTGGAAGCTGGGCTCTAACTTCCCCGGTGTTTGGCTACCATTTAAAAGCAAAGCAAACACACACACACACACACACACACACACACACACGCACGCACACACGCACACACCCCAGACTCAGGAAGGAAAAGTCAATAGTATTCATAAATCCACCGTGTGTGTTAAAAGCCATGTGGATTAAAGGAAAATGCCCTACCAGTTCTCTTCATTAACATTAGCAAATTCTTGTGTAACTTACATCGCATTAAAGTCTGTGAAACCTGGCCTAATTTCATCTTTGAGGCACCGGCTTCTGAAATGTGCTGTCTTTGGTCTACACATTGCCTTTTGATATATTCTATTAGCTGGAAGCTCCAGCATCCTTTATTATGATTCCAGCAGCCTTTGCTCTCTGCTCACAAATAATTGATGCTCCCTTTGCACCAAGCATAGTTTTCAACTGATAAGCAGAAGGGTAATTGGCACCTTCACAGGATATTAGGAAGAAGGAGGGGGAAAAGATCACACTTTGCAGACAGGAAGCAGACAGCAGAAGGAAACCAAATAATCATGCTCCTGCGAAGAAGGCTAAATTCTTCTGGAGACACATATTTTGCATTTCCCGTAGAATATTAAGTTTTGTATTTATTGCTACACATTGTAAGAAAAAAATTGTCAGGTTAGGGTACTCCCTGGGTTTATTAAAGATGAGGTGTTGATGTTACTATTTATTTTCAGTAATGTGCACAGTTTGATATAACTTCTAGTAATACTTTAGCATTAACAGCTTATATGCTTTCCATACTCATTGTGACATAATTAATGATGCTGTCATATTGAATGCATGGACATGAATTATTACTAAATTAGAATAGAATTCCTCTAGCATTATGTGTAATGCACTGTCACCATAAATACAATATTAATAAAGAATCTATGTTACCTGTGCTCAATCTTTTCCAACCTAACCTTTTATTTTAACAAAGCACATTAATAAGCACCGATTTTGCCAAATTTGGAGGAAAGTTTATTGCATTTTTAGGACAAAAAGATGTCAATGCTATTTTGACAGTAGCACTGCCCATAAAATTTTAAATTCTCTGTCTCCTAGGATAACAACTGAACCATAAGCATGTATGTGAGAGCAAGCCAGGAGGCTGGGACAGACTGGCTCCTTTGTGCTGAGACACTCCATCCAGTCCTGTTCCACCTCCTGCCCCAACAAAGCCTAACTCCTGGCCCATGATGAAGATCAAAGACTAAATAAAACTCAGTCTCTAAAGGTGGGCCAAAAGTACAAAGAGAGGGGAAATGTGAGGGGAGAAAAACCTGGCCTACACTGCCTGCTCTCTCCTCTGATTTCACCACCACCAATCTCAATTTGCTACCTTCCTGCTTCCAGTGGGATCCCACTCAGATTCTGCCATTGTAGGACCTAATCTGAGACCCTTTCAGCCTCAGAAGAAGCTGCCGTTTGACCCAAATCAAACCCAGATCTGCTGGTCCTAGTACCAGCTGGCAGATCACTCTGGTCCTCTCACCACAAAAACTTCAGTTTTCCCAGTTGACTCCCTAAACCTGGCCACTTCTGCCACAGACCCCGTGCTTTGCTCTTCTGTTATCATTTGACATTTTGCTGTATCTGAAGAGTTTGCTTAGACTTTCAGCCTAACCATTAGCTGCAACCCTAGCTCACCCCCCACCCTCTTCCAGATCAACTATGTTAGCAGCTGGACAAACCTC
>ML107644.1:11324-63614 GCA_003697995.1 Taxidea taxus jeffersonii | reverse complement strand
AAAAAATGGAAAAAAAAGAAAAGAAAAGCATAGAAGATACTAGAGAATCCCTTTATAGAGAAATAAAATCTACCCAAGTAAAAATCAAAAAGGCTATTAGTGAGGTGAAATAAAAAAATGGAGGCTCTAACTGCTAGGATAAACTAGGCAAAAGAGAAAATTAGTGATATAGAAGACCAAATGATGAAGAATTAAGAAGCTGAAAAAAAGAGAGAAAAACAACTACTAAATCATGAGGGGAGAATTCAAGAGATAAGTGATACCATAAAGTGAAACAATATTATAATAATTGGGATCCCAGAAGAAGAAAGAGAGGGGAGAGAGAAGGTATACTAGAGCAAATTATAGCAGAGAACTTTTCTAATTTGGGTAAGGAAACAGGCATCAAAATCCAGGAGGCAAAGAGAACTTCCTCAAAATCAACAAAAATAGGTCAATACCCCAACATCTAATAGTAAAACTTACAAATCTCAGAGACAAAGAGAAAATCCTGAAAGCAACTCAGGACAAGAGGTCTGTAATCTACAATGGTAGAAACATTAGATTTGCAGCAGACCAATCCACAGAGACCTGGAGGCCAAAAAGGACTGGCATGATATATTCAGGGTATTAACGAGAAAAACATGCAGCCAAGAATACTATATCCAGCTAGGCTGTCATTGAAAATAGAAGGAGATATAAAAAGCTTCCAGGACAAACAGAAACTAAAGAAATTGCAATCACCAACCAGCCATACAAGAAATATTGAAAGGGGTCTTCTAAGCAAAGAGAGAGCTTAAAAGTAACATTGACCAGAAAGGAACAGAGACAATACACAGTAACAGTTACCTTAGAGGCAATACAATGGCACTAAATTCATGTCTTTTTACAGTTACCCTGAATGTACATGGGCAAAGTGCCCCAACCGAAAGATACAGGGTATCAGACTGCATTTAAAACAAACAAACAAACAAACAAAACCATCGGTATGCTGTCTGCAAAAGACTCATTTTAGATCCAAAGTCACCTCCAGATTTAAAGTGAGGGGGTGGAAAACCATTTACCATGCCAATGGACATCAAAAGAATGCTGGGGTGGCAATTCTTATATCACAGAAATTGGGTTTTAAACCAAAGACTATAATAAGAGATGAGGAAGGACACTATATCGTACTTAAAGGGTCTATCAAACAAGACGATCTGATAATTCTAAATATGTATCCCTCTAATATGGGAGCAGCCAATTATATAAGCCAATTAATAACAAAAATCAAAGAAACCCACCAACAATAACACAATAATAGTAGGGGACTTTAGCACCCCCTTCACTGAAATGGGCCTATCATCTAAGCAAAAGATCAACAAGGCAATAAAGGCTTTAAATGACACTCGGGACCACATGGGCTTCATAGATACATTCAGAACATTCCATCCCAAAGCAACAGAATATATTCTTCTCTAGTGCACATGGAACATTCTCCAGAATAGACCACATCCTGGGTCACAAATCAGGTCTCAACTGTACCAAAAGATTGAGATAATATCCTGCATATTTTTGGAACCACAATGCTTTGAAACTAGAACTCAATCACAACAGGGAAGTTGGAAATAACTCAAATACATGGAGGCTAAAAAGCATCCTACTAAATAATGAATGGATCAACCAGGAAATTAAAAAAGAATTTAAAAAATTTATGGAAACAAATGAAAATTAAAACACAACTGTTCAAAATCTCTGAGATGCAGCAAATACATTCCTAAGAGGAAAGAATATAGCAATACAAGCCTTTCCCAAGAAACAAGAAAGGTCTCAAATACACAACCTAACCCTACACCTAAACGAGCTGGGGAAAGAAAGCAAATAAAGCCTAAACCCAGCAGAAGAAGAGAAATAATAAAGATCAGAGCAGAAATCAATGGGAAATAGAAACCAAAAGAGCAGTAGAGCAGATCATTGAAACTATGAGCTGTTTCATTGAAAGAAATAAAAAGATTGATAAACCCCGGCCAGACTTAACAAAAAGAAAAGAGAAAGGACCCAAATTAATAAAATCATGAATGAACGAAAAGAGATCACAACCAATACCAAAGAAATACAGACAATTATAAAAACATTATGAGCAACTATATGCCAGAAAATTAGACAATCTGGAAGAAATGGATGCATTCCTAAAGATGTATAAACTACCACAACTGAACCAAGGAGAAACAGAAAACCTGAACAGACCCATAACCAGTAAGGAGATTGAAGAAGTCATCAAAAATCTCCCAACAAACAAGAGCCCAGGACCAGATGGCTTCCCAGGGGAATTCTACCAAACATTTAAAGAAGAACTAATACCTATTATCCTGAAACTGTTCGAAAAAATAGAAATGGAAGGAAAACTTCCAAACTCATTTTATGAGGCCAGGGTCACCTTGATCCCAAAACCAAAGACTCCATCAAAAAGGAGAATTACAGACCAACATCCCTGATCAACATGGATACAAAAATTCTCACCAAAATACTAGCCAATAGGATCCAACAGTACATTAAAAGGATTATTCACCACAACCAAGTGGGATTTATTCCTGGGTTGCAAGGTTGGTTCAACATCCACAAATCAACCAATGTGATACGATACATTAATAAAAGAAATAACAAGAACCATATGATACTCTCAATAGATGCAGAAAAAACATTTGACAAAGTACAGCATCCCTTCCTGATCAAAACTCTTCAAAGTGTAGGGAAAGAGGGTACATACCTCAATATCATGAAAACCATCTATGAAAAACCCACCGCAAATATCATTCTCAATGGGGAAACGCTGAGAGCTTTTCCACTAAGGTCTGGAACACAGCAGGGATGTCCACTATTACCACTGCTATTCAACTAGAAGTCCTAGACTCAGCAATCAGACAACAAAAAGAAATAAAAGGCATCTGAATCAGCAAAGAAGAAGTCAAACTCTCACTGCAGATGATATGATATTTTATGTGGAAAACACAAAAGACTTCACCCCAAAACTAGAACTCATACAGGAATTCAGTAAAGTGGCAGGATATAAAATCGATGCACAGAAATCAGTTGCATTTCTATACACCAACAAAAAGACAGAAGAAAGAGAAATTAAAGAGTCAATCCCATTTACAACTGCACCCAAAACCATAAGATACTTAGGAATAAATCTAACAAAAGAGGCAAAGAATCTGTACTCAGAAAACTATAGAAAACTCATGAAAGAAATTGAGGATGACACAAAGAAATGGAAAAACATTCCATGCTCATTGATTGGAAGAACAAATATTGTTAAAATGTCTGTGCCATCTAGAGCAATCTACACGTTTAATGCAATCCCTATCAAAATCAACTTTTTTTTACAGAAACAGAATAAATAATCCTAAAATTTGTAGGGAACTAGAAAAGACCCCAAATAGCCAGAGGAATGTTGAAAAACCGAAGCTGGTGGCATCACAATTCCAGACTTCAAACTCTGTTACAAAGCTGTAACCATCAAGACAGTATGGTACTGGCACAAAAACAGATACATAGATCAGTGGAACAAAATAGCCCAGAAATGGACCCTCAACTCTATGGTCAACTAATATTTGACAAAGTGGGAAAGATTTTCCAATGGAAAAAAGACAGTTTCTTCAACAAATGGTGTTGGGAGAACTGGACAGCCACATGCAGAAGAATGAAAGTGAACCATTTCTTTATGCCACACACAAAAATAGATTCAAAATGGATGAAAAACCTCAACGTCAGATGGGAATCCATGAAAATCCTTGAGAAGAACACAAGCAGCAACCTCATTGACCTTAGCCATAGCAAATTTTTCCTAGACACATTGCTAAAGGCAAGGGAAGCTAGGACAAACATGAACTATTTGGATTTCATCAAGATCAAAGGCTTTTGCACAGCAAAGGAAACAGTCAACAAAATCGAATGACAACTAGCACAATGGGAGAAGATATATGCAAGTGGCATATCAGATAAAGGGCTAGTATCCAAAATTTATAAAGAACTTATCAAACTCAACACCCAAAGAACAAATAATCCAGCCAAGAAATGAGAAGACATGAGCAGACATTTCTGCAAAGAAAACATCCAAATGGCCAACAGAAACATGAAAAATGCTTAGTATCACTTGGCATCAGGGAAATATAAATCAAAACCACATTGAGGTACCACCTCACACCAGCCAGAATGGCTAAAATTAACAAGTGTGGAAACGACAGATGTTGGCAAGGATATGGAAAAAGGGGAACCCTCAGCACCTGCGTAGCTTCGTTGTTAAGCATTTGCCTTCAGCTCAGGTCATTATCCCAGAGTCCTAGGATCAAGTCCCACATCGGGCTCCCTGCTCCACGGGAAGCCTATTCTCCCTTTCCCACTCCCCCCACTGATGTTCTCTCTCTCATTATGACTGTCAAAAAAATAAATAAAAGTTTAAATAAAGAAAGAGAGAAAGGAAACTAAAGAAAAGAAAAGAAAGGGTACCTTCTGGCACTGTTGGTGGGAATGCAAGCTGGTGTGGCCACTCTGGGAAAACAGTATGGAGATTCCTCAGAAAGTTGAAAATAGAGCTACCCTATGACACAGCAACTGCACTACTAGGTACTAATCCCAAAGATACAAATGTAGTGATCTGAAGGGACATGTGCACCCCAATGTTTATAGCAGCAATGTCCACAATAGCTAAACTATAGAAAGAGCCTAAAGAGCCTAAATGTCCACTGATAGATGAGTGAATAAAGAAAAAGTCACACACACACACACACACACACACACACACACACAATGGAATATTATGCAGCCTTCAAAAAATAAAATCTTGCCTTTTGCAAGGATCTGGATTGAACTAGAGGGTATTATGATAAGCAAAATAAGTCAACCAGAGAAAGATAATTATCATATGCTCTTGCTGATATGTGGAATTTGAGAAACAAGGCAGAGGATCATGTTGGGAGAGAGGAAAAAATGAAATGGGATGAAACCAGAGAGGGAGACAAATAATACAAGACTCAGGGAACAAACGTAGGGTTCCTGGAGTGGAAGGGGGTGGGAGGGCTGGCTGGGGGATGGACACTGGCTGGGGGATGGACACTGGCTGGGGGATGGACACTGGCTGAGGGATGGACACTGGCTGGGGGATGGACACTGGCTGGGGGATGGACACTGGGCAGGTTATGTGCTATGGTGAGTGCTATGAATTGTGTAAGACTGATGAGTCACAGACCTGTACCCCTGACACAAATAATGCATTCTATGTTAATAAAAAACTAAAAATAAAATTTTTTTTAAAAAGCATTCTCTTTTCCCTCGGTACCTGCATCTGTGATATGAATTAGCTTCTTGGCGACCTGGAAATAAAGAAATGATGTCAATGTTCCTTCAGGACAAGGGTGCCATTTACACTATCTGGACCACAAAAGGCCAGTTGGGTTGGGGATTGGGGGGGGGGGATTTGTCTGTTCACTTTGAAGAAGATCAAGTTCTTCTCTACCTTTGGTTGACCCTAGAGTTTGTCTTAGAAATGATTCTTGCATGATTCTTTCCACTCATTATATGTTTATCTATTCATTTAATTTTACAACTTCAACCCTTCCTTCACACTCTCTTCCAATGAGTTTTGTTCACTTTTGATCCAAGATATAAAGTCCTATACTTACTGTATTATTTCCTTATTAAGAAGTAATATCTTTAAGCTCATATTTGCTTTTTTTAGGATTAGTATGATTTTTATTATTGTCATGATTACACAGTTGCATGGCTTGAGTGGTTTGTCTAATGTTGTTTTCCCCCAAAATCCCATTATTCTTACCAAGTAATTCTGTGAGGGTTTTCAAGAACACATATATGGCAGTAGAGTAGTATCTATGAACAATACTGCGTATAGATCATATGAAGACTCTTGTGAGACATCTGCATTTCCTTCAACTCAAAAATGCTAGTACCTTTCATAAAAAATTAGTTTGCCTTTATCCTCATGCTGCAAATTATATAATTTCCCTTTGTTAGAAGCTTTGTTAGAAGCTTTATAAGATGTCTCATAGATGCTTTTGTTTCCTTTATGTTAAATGCCTACAGAGAAGCTTGGGCCTCATCCTATCTGAGAAGTATATAGGATTTTTTAATATACATTTTTGTATGAAACTCATCACTGGCCCCACTCCTTTTGTGTTGATAATGGTGGATGTTAGCATTTCCTCCTTTTTCTATTACTTTTACAATTCTGTTCTTTATTCATTGTTTCTAAACTGCCATGAATCCTGTCTAAAGGTGGGAGGTTTTATATATCTACACATATATTTATACACACACTCACATGTGCATATATACATATAAGTAGCACATACGTATGCAGGTGGATACACTCTCTGCTTAGAATACTTGGTTATTTAAATGGAACTTGAATGTAAGTAGCAAGTTCAAGGAGCCCAAAAGAAGTCAACTGGAATTAAACAGAAAAGACCAATTGATTACCTTCCTCTTTACAACTTTTCCACTGTTGTGTTGGAGTTGCAGAAAGAACTTCTCTACTACCCACCAGGATGCCATTTGTCACATTGGAATAGAACCAAAATCTTCTACAAGGCATTCTGGATTCATTAAGAAGTTAGCACATTCTCTCAAATCCCCTAACTTACCCCCAGCGTGTATTAACAGACTGAGGGAATCTGAGTCAGCAAGTCATAAACTTTGTATATACACAAACAAGAGAGAAGAACTGCAGCACCAGGGAATGTTCTGGTTGTAAAATGTAAGATATCACCAAGATATATGATAGAAGAGCTTGAGGAAATGATAGCTTCTCAGCCACACAAAGTCCTAAATGCAAAACAATGGTTGAGTCACTTGATTAACATGGGATAAGATTGCAAATTTCATATATCTCATCCATCCGCTGACCAAATATTTATTGCTCACCTAGGAATGTGTACGTTGCTCTGTTGTTGGCTCATCTAGACCCTCTTTTCCTAGAAATATACTAATGCCTTGCTAATTGCTCACAACTGTACCCTTCTCTGAGAGTGGCTCTCAGCTCGTGGGAGTGCCTCTCGGGTCAATGACTGACTCATTCTGGGAGACTGGGGTAAGAACCTGGTCTGCTGGCTTCCAAGTGGGACAACTATATGATGCCATTCATGCACCAGAGCTCCCCATGGGATCAGAGGGAGGCTAGGTGGCCAACACTTCTGGCTTCCCTGGGATTGTCCCAGTTGTCTCACTTCTCTCCAGGACAACACCTCAGTGAAGGACTTGTCCAAGAAAACTCATCCCAGGCTCTGTTGTCTGGAAAATCCAACTCAAGACACCTGTTTACTATGGGCCAGAGTCTGTCTGAGGTGCTCAACAGCCAGGCATGGTTACTGCCATTATGGAATTGCCTGTTGTTGATAGCATAACTTTAGAAACACACAAGGGAACGGGTGAGCAATATTAGATAGAGTGGTCAGGACAAGGCCTCCCTGAGGAGCAACACCTGAGCCTTGACTAAAATGTTCAGAAGCGGGGCACCTGGGTGGTTCAGTGGGTTAAAGCCTCTGCCTTCAGCTCAGGTCATGATCCTAGGGTCCTAGGATGGAGTTCTGCATCAGGCTCCCTGCTCGGCGGGGAGCCTGCTCCCCCCCTCCTCTGCCTGCCTCTCTGCCTGCTTGTGATCTCTGTCTGTCAAATAAATAAATAAAATATTTTTAAAAATAATTAAAAAAATAAAATGTTCAGAAGCACCCAGCTGTGTGAAAACATACAGAAAGAGGGTTCAGGCAGAGAGGCCAGCAGATGCAAATATCCTGGGGGTAGAATGTGCTTTGTCCACTTTAGTGGGAATTCCTTCTTCACTCCTGATATTCCTTTATGCAAAAGTAGTTCATTTGGTGTCGTCTCTAGCATCTCTCCATTCTCCATTCTCTTTTCCCTGGAGTGAGTGCAGGGACATCTAAATGGTAAACTTAGGCAGAACAATTGTTCATGTTCAACTCATTTGTACCCCTTCTCTCAGGAGCAAGCTGCCTGCTCTATGGGAGCAGCCTTCTTCTGATCTGTTTCTCCGGAGGCAACTCTGCCCTGATAAAGTGTTATCTGTGACTGCCTGGGTTTAGTCTACCCAACCGTGGAATTCAGAATCACTTAAGCCTTCTTGATTAACAGACTTCAAGCCAAGTCCTCCCACATGGGCTCTACAGGAATCAAGGTGCTAGCGTATCGCCACAGACCACTGCTTCATTGCATCTGTTTGTTCAGAGCCAAGATGGGGAAGCGTCCCTCCCTCTCTAAGAGGCCATATTAACTTTTCATTCCCCTCACTCAAATTTATTTAAGATATGTACTTGAAAAGAGAAATTGTCAAATATGGCAATTCTTACAAGGTAAATGAGAGTGGGCCTTGGGAGTAGCATCCTCGATTTTGCTTCCATGAGAGTAGAAAAGTCAAATTATAATAAATTTTGTTATTAGTGTAAGTAATATGTCTAAAATTATATTAAAGTTATGACTTTTAATACACCTACATTTCAATTATTCAATAGATTTTCAACCACTTTAAGGTTTTGGAAAAAATTAAGTGTTAAAATACATTAAAATGTGTACATTGATCCACATTTTCCTTTTGCCTCCATTTTAATTTTAAAATAAAAAAATACTGCAGCACAATATTATTTCTCTTGATTACTGACTTTCTGTACCCCTGCCCCCAACACACACACACTTAAATTTTGTACTCGAAGGAAGTGACTTACTGGGGCACAGAATTCAAGGCAAGGACAGGGGTGGGGGTAAAGGGTGAGGATGAGGAACAAAAATTTAAGGTAGTGCTTTCCTTGGTTCACCCTAATCCCAACCCCACACATTAATATGTTCTAAAAATGGAGGGAGAGATAAGTAAAAATTATGTTTGGTGAGTCATAACAAGAAAAGATAGAAGAGTCAGAGAGGTGGGCAAGAATTAGATCATGTAGGGCCTTTACATAGGGATTGGAAGAGAGGTTTCATCCTGAGTTTGGTTTGGAAACTAGTGACTAGTCCATAATTTGGTGCCACGATAGCACCAAATATGACTCTGACTTCAAAGCAATCTCTGTTCTTACTACCCAAAAATTAATGTTTCACTTCCCCAATGCCCCATTATGGAGCTGATCAGAAAGACAAATCTAATTTTTTCCACCTGGAACCCTCTACAGAGATCCACAAAATCTCCCAGCAATCTCACCTTTCCCATGATGTGTGATGTTTTAGAGAGCTATCTTGTATCCGTAAAGTTCCTATGAATGTGAGTTCTTCTAACAATGCAGAAAAGTACAAGAAGATGTGAAAAATCAAAAGAAGGACCAGGAGTCAAGGAAGTTAAATATTGGCGAGAGAAGAAAGACCAGAACAAATGTTGGATTATTTCCAAAAATAATAATCATAATTTATTTTTCCAAATTGCAAAAACAATGATGTCTGCCTATCCCAAATCTGCCTCATGTGATGGCATGTTAATTTCCTTGCCTTTTCAGATTGTAAAAAATATCTTCTCATAAATAATTATTCAGGGGGGCGCCTGGGTGGCTCAGTGGGCTAAGCCTCTACCTTCGGCTCAGGTCATGATCTCAGGGTCCTGGGATCGAGCCCCACATCGCGCTCTCTGCTCCACAGGGAGCCTGCTTCCCCCTCTCTCTCTGCCTCTGCCTGCTTGTGATCTCTGTCTGTCAAATAAATAAAACCTTTAAAAAAAATTATTCAGGGAATATACCCACAACACAGTACTTATCTCCTCTGTATCATTAAGGAGTAAGACATTGAAGCTTAATTCCTGCCATGTTAATATGTTAGTAAAATTAATGGCAATATATCTAATATTTTCATTCATGGTCTCATCTTTTTAAACATCCATGGACCAGAATTTAAACTTTTGTTGATGTTACTGGGGAATCTCAAAATCATGGGATTAAGCAAGTAACATAAACACCTATTAGGTGAAGAAGACAAGAAGGAATGGTGGGGACTGTGGTAAAATGGGGAGAATTCATTTCCTTTTTAAAGGATGCTGCTCAAAATTCTTTAACAGAAAAGCTGAGGATTTTCACAATGAAATCTAGTCTTCCTATTTGTTGATGTTGACATCTAAGTCATTTTGTAATGCTGTATAAGCCAAACAAAATATATCTCTTAGAGTACTTACAGCTGCTGGTGAGGGTTATCGTTCGAAACATGCATGCTTTGTGCTTTTGAATTACAGGACTGCTTTCAAAGAGATGCAGAAGTGGGAAGAATTAATTGCTTCTAAGAGTTCTGCTCTTTCTACCTCACTTGCATTTCTTATATGCTTCTCGATCTCTGTTCTAAATGGAAAAGCAAGTAAGGGAGCTTGTTAAACTGTTGCCTGTTTTTACAAAAATTGTAACTGAATATACTTTGAGTTGCAGGCAAAAGCTGGCTTCAGAATTCTCATGTGAAGAAAAATGCATGGTCTTCATAGTTGTGATTTCCTTCCCCATTCAGAGAGGTGTTTTTACCCATGCCCAGATAGTCATCTCTGCACAGGATTTTCTGTTCCTATCCCCCTCATTACCGAATGAAGGCCACCTTCTCCTCTGTCCTAAACTTTCCTGTCCCCAGGAAGCCAAGAAATCTTCAAATATACATCAGCCACAGTCCCTGGTTGCAAGCAAGACAGTAACCGAAGCAGGAAAAAAATTGCTTAAAGGGATGTTGGGGAGTTCACCAGATCAACACATAAACTGGGGAGCTTCAGGGGGAGACACGAGGAGGAATCAAGGCAAAATAAGTCACAGAACCCATTTGCCAAGGTCATACCCCGAAGCCGCCATTTAATTAAGACCACAATTTGTTGGAAATAATTCCCTAAGTTTCTAGGCTCCTACCCCTTCTCCAGGACCAAAGTCCTGGGGAGAAGCCTGCGAATGACCAAGCCAAGATCCTGTGCTGCACACTTGTAGCTGACAATGATGGAGAGAGGAAGGAGTCTGCCAGGGAGAGCACTGACCACAGGATCCACATGAGGGAGAATCCCCACGACCACCCCCACAAATACAGGAAAGTGGATGAAATGCCCTGCAGCCAGAACATGACAAATATCTATGAAATCACTTTGCTACATAAAATCTTTTCCCGAATTTCCATGTCTAAGAATAAAACCCACACTCCTAACCAGAGCCCTTCAGAAATCGGTCCCTTCCTAGGTTTGCAACCTCTCTTCTTATCCTTGACAGATAGTTCCCTGCTAGAGAGGCTTCTTGAGGTTCTGTAGAGCACACCCAATCTCCCCTATCTCAGGGCCTTTAGGCATGCCTTTCCCTCCGCCTGAAATTCCCTTACCACTCCTGCCCACCATTCCCCATGCTGGACCCACATCATTTAGGGCTCACCTTCAATATCCCTACTTAATGGAGGCCCTTCTGCATCATGCTATCATCAAAAGCTCACCTTTGGCAAGAGGGTTCTCTAGCAGATTCATGTATTAACTTCATATTTCTTGTGACAATCTGGAAATATCTTGGTATGTGTTTCCTGGGTACCTGCTTTCTTGATGTGTGCTGATTTGTATGCTGTTCCTATCCCTCAGTATTCTGCAAGCTGGGGGAGATGACGGCGGACCTTTCCAGTCTGTTGTTTCTTTAGCATCGTGTATAGTAAGTCCTAGGCACAGGAAAGATGCCCAAGAGCTCTGTGTTGAACATACAAAAGGATGCAGTCTTTCAGAAGACTCGTTGAGGGGAAAAGTATGGCAGCCACGTAGACCAAGGGTTTCAAATGGTGTTTTACAGAGTTGCCCCATGGGTTCCATTGAAAGGGGAAGAAAACAGGCAAAGCTTCCGGGACCCTACTCCCACTTCAAACAGAACATCCTCTCTTATATGTCTTACAATTTAGGCTTCTAGGCAAGATTTAACTTAAAGGATTTGCATCTAACTGAAACTTGACAATGAAGACCTAATTGGAAGAAAGGAAAATTATTAAAACAGGTCAGTACTCTGATAATTCTGATAAATATTCTAGATGGTGATGAATTAACACTGATAGACCATGATTATTCAAATTGACTTGCATCTTTTAGAATTCGTTTCCAAAGAACTGTTATTCTGGGACAATCCCTGCTTGTGTTGACCTAAGTTTATAATGTTTCGGGTATGGTTTCTGTGACTGATGAAAGTTTGTACCTACTAAAAAAAATAAAAGTTAAAAAAAATATATATATACCGATGTTTTCCAACTAGAAGGCAGTTTCCTTGTGAGCAGAAACCAGGTTCATTTTGTTCACCCCATCATCTCCTTCCTGCCTTTAGAACAGTGAGTTCCACACAGAATATGGTTCACAAATATTTGATGACCAAGAGATTGGAAGGGGAGGTTTGAGGGTGGCAGCGATGATCCGGAACAAAGCCTCAGAGATTACCTAAACTGGGAAGGTGGTGATGGATGGTTAATTACACAGAGGGAGTATTAATCAATCCAGTGAATAAATATGTTAGAAATAACAGCAGCTAGTTTTTTTTCACTGTTGGAGGAAAAGGTTACATATATGGAAAAGGAAAATGTATATATACACATACACACATATGTATATATGCATGTTTGTATACGTACACACACACACACACACACACACACACACACATTTTACTTTTAAATATCATTTTCTGTCAAAAGGAACCTAAGTATCTTGGAGTAAAGCCTGATTCAAGGCTGGAACAGAAGCAGAGCTAGATGAGCCTAGACCATCTCGTGCCAGAAAGGACGGTGACAGATGGTAATTACTACACCTATCATGGGGAGCATTGCATAAGTGGAATTGTTGAGTCACTGTGCTACACACCTGAAACTAACATAACATTGTAGGTCAACTTTACTTCAATGAAAGTAAAATAAACTTACAAGAAAAGAGTTAAAAGATGCTCTCAGAGAATAGCAGATACATTAAAAAAAGAAGCCCAAGTCACCTTGGGAAGTCATCATCAATCTGAATAATAAAAATAATAATAATAATAAACAACTATACCCATTAAATAGAATAGGAATCCATGAGATCGCACCATTATGAACAAATGCGAAAACAAAAAATCTTCTTGTAAGAAGGTCAACGAATAGATGCAGACAGAATGATGGAACTGGACAATCGCCATTTGGCAACTATCAGAGCAATAATTTAGCCAAGGGATATCAGTGAATATGGAAATCATTAGAAGAGTTTGATTAGGTATTAGATACTTATGTAGTTGCAAGTTACCTCCCTACAAGATGCACATTATGTGCAAAGGGAAAAGAATACCTTTCCATTGGGAAAAGCCCAGAAGTGATCAAAGTGATTATTAAGAGTAATGGGAGAAATCATGTGCCACTTGATGGGGGGCAGTGACAAGGACACAGACGTGTCATCGTGTTATGACATTCTCGCCCCATATGCACAACTTCAACCAAACAAGGAAGAAATATCTGACAAGCCCAAATAGAAAGACATTCTAAAAAATGACTCATCTGTAAAGTTCTAAATTGTCAAATCAATGTCATGAAAGTCAAAGAAAAACAGGATATATTCCAAACTGAGGACTACAGAGACACGGCATTCAACGCAATAGGTGATCTTAGATTGGATTCTTTTGCTATAAACGACATTATTAGAATAACTGAAGAAATCTGAATGGGGTGCATGGATTATATGGTGGCAATATGTCAATGTTAATGACCTGAATTTGATGGTTATGTGACGGTTCTGTAGAATAATGCCCTCATTTGTAGGAACACACACTAAAATATTAGCAGGTGTTACGGCATCACATCAGCACCCTACTCTCAAACGATTTAGAGGGAAAAAAGTTTTTTGAATAAGGACTTTCTGTAAGTTTGAAATCATTCTTAAATAAAAAGTAAGTATATTGACACTGCCCTACATTTCATGAATCGTATAACCAGTATGCTTATTAATAAAAACCAAGACAAATTAAAACAATATAGTATTGTTTAAATATGAAGAACCAGAATCTTCTTCATTGACCAGTTATTTTTCCTTTTGCCTTAAAAACTCAGCCCCTCATTGAGCAAAACTTTAAGGACCATGCCTTATGTGCCACTCGCTGTTCCAAAGATGAGCAAAATGAACCAGGTTCCTGTTTGCATGGAGCCTGCCTTTTTACTGGAAAGTTGAACACTGAACACATTTCTATCAAGGAGAGTGGAGAAAGAGACAGACACATAGGCAGAGAATGTGTGTACAACCTGCCACCTCTATAATTAGTTACCTTCTATAATTAGTGATGAGGTTTTTTAAAATAATAAAAGCAATTCTCAAAGTGGTATATTAATTCATTTCCATATATTCATGATGTGTAAGATGACAGACAGGTAGGCAGGTATGTAGTTAAGGAGGGGAGATAGAAGGGGGGGATGGAGGGAGAGACAGAAAGAATACTGCTTTATCATCCCACTGTTGGATTTTACATCATAATCAAGAGAGGCGGAAAGCATCTGAAACAAATAGGCAATGTCAGATGTAAGCTCACGTGGAAAGGTAAGGGTAGTGTGGGAGCGCACTGCGCAAGGGCATCTATTTGATGACCATCGAGTTGTGAGGTCCTTCTGATCTGACCTTAAAATATCCCCCTGAGTGAGGCACAGGACAGCAGTGAACGGCACTGTGTTTAACAGGTAGCATAAAGCAAATCAGATGGCACACTGCCTGGGCTGACCTCCAGCTGCCCCAGCTCCATGCCCCCAGCTGCATGCCCCCAGCTGCATGCCAGCTGTGCATCCCAGGTGTGGTGGAACCGGGACATTCTGGTGGAGTTTATCGCCTGTGTTTCTTCTCTCCTGGCTTTCTCAGAGAGAACTCTAAGACATAGATTGCCACCTTTAGGTGCAAGGCAAGCAGTGCAAAATCAGCAAAATAAACCAGATGCCACAGAGAAATGATTCTGCTTCTCATTAATCTTCAAACATACAGTTCACCTTTCACTGTATCTCTCAACTTCCTATATTTGCTAGAGCCGGGGGTACCACAAAATTTAAAATTTCCTGGGGTGCCTGGGTGGCTCAGTTGGCTAAGCATCTACCTCTGGCTCAGGTCGTGATCCCGGAGTCCTGGGATCCAGCCCCACATCTAGGGCTCCCTGCTTGGCGGGGAGTCTGCTGCTTCTCCTTGCCCTGCTCGCTCTCTCTCTCTCTCTCTCTCTCTCTCTCTCAAATAAATCAAATCTTTAAAACAAAACAAAACACTAAACCACCGACTTTGGGGGCAGTTTGTTACACATTAATAGATAATTGGAAAACTGTCTAGCACACACTTAGTTCTTAAAGTTATCTTTCAGATGTTTATCATTGGCATCCCATTTTTTACTTTATGAAATCCTTTGGTACTTCCTCCCGCTCTCTCTCTTTCTCCCTAGGGCTAGTGGTATAACTGGTAACTTTGACACTTGGGGTGGATCACATGTATCACTTCCTTTGTTTAACAAAGGTATTTCCAGGAGCTACTGTGAAACGAAACAAAATACTGGCAGAAAAGAAATATACTTGGAGAAAATTTTCTTTTATCCTGTTTTCTACAGGTGAACAGGCAAGTAAAAAAAGTAAGTAAATATACATATAATAAAAAATAACTGTGCAAAAGGAAAACAGTAACATGGTATTAGTTTTTAATTTCATCACTATGTTTTTAATTTTTATTTATTTTTATATTTTTTTAAAGATTTTATGTATTTATTTGAGAGAGAGAGAGAGAGAGAGAGAGAGAGAGAGCATGAGTGGGGTGAGAGGCAGACGGAGAAGCAGACTCCCAGATGAGCATGACCTGAGTCAAAAGCAGAGACTGAACCACCCAGGCGCCACTCATCACTACCTTTTTTATTTTTTATTTATTTTTTTAAAAGATTTTATTTATTTGACACAGAGAGAGAGAACACAAGTAGGCAGAGAGAGAGGGTGAGGAAGCAGGCTCCCTGCTGAGCCGAGAGCCCGACTCGGGGCTCAATCCCAGGACTCTGGGATCATGAGGCAGAGGCTGAATCCACTGAGCCACTCAGGTGTCCCTTATCACTACCTTTTTTAAAGGGGGAGATTTGGGGCGCCTGGGTGGCTCAGTGGGTTAAGCCTCTGCCTTCGGCTCAGGTCATGATCTCAGGGTCCTGGGATTGAGCCCCGCATCGGGCTCTCTGCTCCGCGGGGAGCCTGCTTCCCTCCTTTCTCTCTGCCTGCCTCTCTGCCTACTTGTGATCTCTGTCTGTCAAATAAATAAATAAAAATCTAAAAAAAAAATTATAAAAAAAATAAAAATAAAAAAAATAAAGGGGGAGATTTGTGCCTACCTATTTGTCCTTTGCAGTCACAAATAATAACATTATGGCTTCTGTTTATTAAGCAAGTTTAAAAATTTTTATGCATAGACTCCAAGTGGTCACATAAAGGGACAAGACCCGAAGTATCCTATGTTTTATTTTTTCCTTTCTTATAATCCTTGGGCAATCCATGTTTGTTTTGCATTTACTGTTGAAATGCAAAACTGGGTAGGCCCACGGGGGTTGAGGATATAAACTGCCCCGAGGCAAGCTTGAAGGATTCCAAACCTGTAAGAGTTTATGGTTGAAAGAGATGCATGAGACTGGTCCCCTTGTGTCCAAGGCCAATTTATAACTGAAAGTTCTCCAAATAAACTGCCCTGTACAAAACACTGTTTTTTACAGGAAAATTAAAGACAGTGAGCTGATCTGAAGCTATTTATTAGTGAAACCCAGTGGTAATCAGAACAACTGATGAGAACTAAGATAAACAAAATATGTTTGGGAGGAAGATTATTTTTATTAGTAATACTGTTTAGAATTTTTGGCATGATGACAAGAAGCAGACCACCTTTCAGTCATTTATTATCACTTAAAAAGTCTCTATGAACAATGCATGTCCTTATTACCTTCACTCAGGACAGACCCCTCCAACCACCCCACCCCTGGTTCTCCATTCACTGAGGATACAGAGGCAAATGGCTTCTGACTTCCACCATTGTTCAAAGTCTGTGTATATGTCTACTCTCTCAACGAAGTTTGCAAAATGGTGGCTTGAAAACCAGATCAACTGTCCCAGTTCTTTTATTTTGACTATACTATGTTAGTGTCCACTTAACAATGCAGAGTTGCCAGGAAAAATCTGTGTTGCTGGCTGCTCTTAAAATGCTGTTAGCTGCTACGACATGGATGAACTTCCAAAACATCATCCCGAGTAAAAGACGCCGCTCACTGCAGAACACACATGGCAAGACTCCATTTATATAAAAGGTCCAGAATAGGTAAATCAATAGAGACCAAAAATAAGATTATTGGTTGCTAGGAGCTGGGGGTAGGTATGGGGGAAGTGATGGTGACTGCCAGTGGGAAAAGGGTTTCCTTTGGGGGATGCTGAGAATGTTCTAGATTTGGGTAATATTGAGAGTTGCATCAGTGAGTATACTAAAAAGCATTGGTTTTTATATTTTAAGCAGGTGAATTTTATGCATGTGAAGCAAGTATTAGTAATGATGTTTAAAAAACACACATAAAAATGTAAGACACTGGAAGGTAAGGTGATATTGACATTCCATTTCCTGATGGCAGAAATTGCCAATACTTGATTAGGACCTTTTCTGTTTCAATGGATTATGTGCTTTCCTGATGACCCCAGTCCCATCCACTTCCTTAAAAGAGGCCAGGTTCCTTGTGCTGTTTAGCTCTGTGCCTTTACTATTGTTTTCTGCACATTAAAGTTAAGAGGAAATTTTAATTTTTTTTTAAAGATTTTATTTATTTATTTGTCAGAGAGCACAGGAGTGAGCACAGGCAGACAGAGTGGCAGGCAGAGGCAGAGGAAGAAGCAGACTCCCCGCTGAGCAAGGAGCCCGATGTGGGACTCGATCCCAGGACGCTGGGATCATGACCTGAGCCGAAGGCAACCGCTTAACCAACTGAGCCACCCAGGCGTCCCAGGAAATTTTAATTTTTTTAAAAGATTTTATTTATGTATTTGAGAGAGAAAGAGAGAGAGCAGGAGAGAGCATGAGCACCAGGCAGAGAAGCAGACGTGTGTGTTTGTTTTATGTTATGAAACTCCAGCATGTGTGTGTGCTGAGAACTGACTAGGGAAGGGATAAAACAAAATAAGACAAAAATAAACAACAACAATAACAACAAAAAACACTGATATAAGAGAAAGTGAGAACACAGGCTGGACAGAAGTCATGGAAGTGAGGGGCGCCTGGGTGGCTCAGTGGGTTGGGGCCTCTGCCTTCGGCTCAGGACATGATCCTAGGGTCCTGGGATCGAGCCCCACATCGGGCTCTCTGCTCAGCGGGGAGCCTGCTTCCTCCTCTCTCTCTGCTGCCTCTCCGCCTACTTGTGATCTCCATCTGTCAAATAAACAAATAAAATCTTAAAAAAAAAAAAAAAGAAAGAAAAAGAAGTCATGGAAGTGCGATCAGGGAGAAAACTAACTGCACTAGTGGTGGGATGTGATTTTAGCAGACCAGACAGACACAGCACTCTTAGATCTGGGTACCTGCAGTGCCTGACCTGGGCCTCAGGCTTTGGGGAACTTTTCCTCTGGTCCTCATTAGGTCCTTCCACAGACGCCCCCCACGCAGGAGCCAGAGCCCCCAGTTTCATAATGCATTATGCACAACCGAGATCCTGGACTTCTTTGCTCAGAGCCTGCATCCACTTCTAGTACCTAAAGGATCCTCCTCCCAAGACCACTCCCAAGAACTGGTCATCACCAGAGCTTGGGCATCCAAGTAGGCTTATACCCCAAGCCTTGCAAATGTTGGCTATGGACTTGCCAGACCATTCATCTGCAGAACCTGCTAAAAGGTAGGACGCGTGCCTGCGAAACCTGTCCGTTGGTAGATGATCGGTACTGCCATGCGGAGGCTCTCCTAGGATTGTTATTTTATCTAGAACATAAAGAGTAGCATCCTCAGCCAAGCTGAGGGGCAGGAGGCTGCAGGTTTGAGAAGAAAGGAGGTCCAAGGAGAATGGGAAGCCAGTAGGCCAAGGAAAGTTATGGGAGAATCAGCACCACAGACTGCCCTTAAAAATTAGGAAGTATGGGACACCTGGGTGGCTCAGTTGGTTAAGCGGCTGCCTTCGGCTCAGGTCATGGTCCCAGAGTCCTGGGATCGAGTCCCACGTTGGGCTCCTTGCTCAGCGGGGAGTCTGCTTCTTCCTCTGCCTCTGCCTGCCACTCTGTCTGCCTGTGCTCTCTCTCTCTGACAAATAAATAAATAAAATCTTAAAAAAAATTAGGAAGTACATATTTTAAGTCAAATCGCTTAGGAGACTGAGTTTAGGGCACTGAAATAGCTAAAATCTGTCCTCAACCTATGCTGTGTTTTCTCTGATGGGGATGATGAAGGCCAACAGGGTTGAGGTCATATCTAAAGGAGATAATGATGGGCTTTGGGACCTCAGCTGGGCCAGAAAGGGAATAGAGATTAAAACCACTGAAGGACTATTAATGGTGGGAGCTTAATGTTTTGGAGGTCCTGCTGGGGTGAAGCATTGCTGGAATCAGAATACAGAGCAGTGACATAATGCAGATGTGATGGGTGGGCCATGGGGTTTTGACACTGAGAATAAAGAGGTGTTTTGTGTATTGGAAACAATACAGTTTAGATTAGAATCTGACTGGGAAACAGGAAGCTGCAGACCACTGCAGAGTCCAGAGCATTGAGAATTCGGTGGGGGGGGGGGGGGGGGGGCTGGTGAAGGGTTTATTTACATGAATACTGAAATTACTGAGAATCATAAAATTATGGCTAAGCTGACTGGGTGTGCTACATAAACAATGAATTTTGGAACACTGAAGAGAAATAAAATAAAATAAAATGAAAAAATAAAATAAAATTATGGCTAAGCTGATTGAGAAAAGCAAGGTGCATAACAGGACTATAGGAGGCCCTCATTTGAGTAAAAAAATAACAGATGTGCTCTATATCTGTCTAGACACAATCTTTAGAAATCCATATACATCGTCTAAACACCTATGTGCTTGCATGAACATGCACAGACTAATTCTAGAAGGAGACACAGGGAATCATACCCATCATCGACCCTCATGATGGAGTCTAGGGAAGTAGAGGTTCAAGAGCAGGAGTAGCCTTACTCCTCAGAATATAACCTTTGGCACTGTCAGAATGTTTCCAATATATTCGCGCTATGTCTTAGTTTAGAAAGGAAAGAAAATAGCTAGTTAATAAAATGTAAAAACTGGGGTTCCTGGCTGGTTCCGTCAGAAGAGCATGTAACTCTTAATCTCTGGGGTCATGAGTTTGAGCCCCATGTTGGGTGTAGAGATTACTTAAAAAAAAAAAAAAAGTAAATAAACTGTAAAAAACCCACAATGTTGAGCTTAGAGAACCTTATTCAGCTGGAGCTGCTTTTCTTCCACTCTCAAGAAGTACTCAGTCCTTAAAATGGAGCCAAATTTTGAGAGTAAAACTCTCAGCGTAATCAGGACAATTAAGATGTATTTAAACATCTCTGGGCTGAGGAAAAATGGATTTTTCTTGCTGCTGGCACTGTGAGCAACAAAAGTCCTATTCTCTAACCGACTTAACTTGAGAAAGCCTGTGTCTTGATCAAAGACCAAATGATTGCAATTTAGCCACCCAATATCTTCTCACTGATTCGATTAACATAATGTTCCCTTAACCAAACGAAACAACATTATTAAGCTACATTGATAAAATGCAGACCAAACCCTCACAGGAAGGCTGCCAAAGGACGTGGGCTTGGAAAATATTTTCCTATTTCATGCTGTCTCTCACACAAGAGCGGTTCAAATGGGTGCTCTAGGAGGTTCGCCATTTTACTAATTGGGAGAACCCCTGCGGAGAGATGAAAGGTTGCAGCCCAGTCAGGAAGAGGAGAATCATGCTGAAGTAGACAATGGAAATCACCCTTTGACCCCACTCAAAGATTCCCTCACCCCCAGGGTCTATCCACTGCATAAGGTAAGCTGGACTTAGAGCAACCCCTTCGAGAATGCACAGGGCAATTACATTCCTAGGGATGAGATCAAGTCCGCAAATGAAGATAGTCAAGGCAATCTTCCCCAGCTCATCTCCAGCAAATCTCTCTGAAAAGGCAGAGAGTGACGCTCCCACCTGTGTGGGCTCTTTTTTCTGTTTGGAAAAGGGAGCTCGGAGAAGGTGTGAGCAGGAGGTATCCCAATGAAGACTGGGACCCAGTCGTGTCATGTCCTTTTTGTGAGTGAACAGGTCAAGTGTAAGGTCACTCATCCACTTCTCCCTATTCCCAATGCCCCATAGCTCAAGGGGGCAAAGAGGACTCCTGTGAGCTGGAGAGCTCATACCTTGTCTAAAGGGGCAGCCGCTACGTGTCAGCTGCCACGGGCTGCAGAGGAGACACACCCAGTTACAGGTGCCAGGCTGCCCATCTGGCCTTGCCACTGGGTCTTGGGCACACGCCACCAGACCAGGTGACCTATTTTTTCTCCCAGCAGCCAGTGCGACTTCTTAAAAATGTGAATCAAATAAAGTCTCCACAACCCCCGCCCCATCCACTTCCAGGTCCTTACTGGTTTCCCACCATCTCTAAAGTTAATCTCAGACTCTTTGGCATGGCTTTGGAGCTCAGCAGAGCCCAGTCCAGAGTTTCCCTCCAGCCTCGTGTGCAGGTACGCCCTGCACCCACACCATACCTCAGCCACACCAGCCTTCCATCCTGTGCCATACCCTTTTGCACCTTCAGATCTGGCGTGCACTGTTACTTTGGTCTGGACTTCTCTTCCAAGCAACATCACGGGCTCTACCTGGAAAACTCTTACTTATCCTTCAGTATCAACCTAAAATTTCTCCCTTAAAGGACCTTTGCCTGAGTCCTCATCCCCATGCAGGGTCTACCATTATTCTCTTTCCCAGAGCCCAGTGCCACAGTGAATACCACCATTTGGGTATCAATTCATTTACTGTGTACCCCTTCGCTAAGTCATAAGCTCCATTAAGCACCAGCCCTTTCTATTTTGCTGGCTCTCAAGTTCAAAGATAGCGCCCGACACAAAGTAGGTGCTTGATAAGTAGCCAAGTAGGATGAACAAGTATTTATGGGGCGAATTCTAGGTGCTAGGTATTGTGATGACAAGGAAACACAAATAAATCAGACATGCATCCTGCCCGCTCAGACCCTCAACACTAGGAAGGAGGGATCCCACTGCTATTTGTCTTAGGCTATCGAGTGTTCAAAACTACCGAGGAGCCTGGCATTTCCAGTCCATGAGCCAGTATACAAAGTGGAGAAAATTAATCCAGGATCCTGAGTGTGATTTCAGAGATGACCAAAAGAGAATTCTTTTCTTTTTCACATATGCCTCTAGCCTGAGATGGCCAGCACCTGACATGAGTGTGTTGCTTCCCCTGCCCATTCCCAATGCCAGGCCTAATTAATTGCTTACAGCACTCTCTGGGTGGGGAATTAACTTCTGGCTCCTTTTCAAGACCATCCAGGAAGCCCCACCCACTGATCACAGTTGACAGCAAAGATGGATTGTTTTTTCCATCCCCTTTGCTAGCCCTTAAAACCCATGAACAATAAAGGTGGTGAACTGACAATCGTGTCAAGTGAAATGGGTTCTTCCTCCTGCCTCTGAGGCTCAGGCTGGCACGTCACCTTGGAGGAAATGGTTTATGGTGGCACACTATGACCAAGTCACTCAAATCTCCACTCTGCCCCATTCTTCCTCATCATGTTCAAATATGGCCTCCAAAAGGATCTGTTCCTCAAGTCTATTCGCTGATTCTCTTGAGTCATTCTTGTCTATTCTGGGAAAGGTGGACAACATTTTTCAAAGAAAAGTATTTTAAAAACGAATCCTCCTGCTGTTGTTGGACGCAGGAAGGCCAGGTCTTCGAGGAATGGCGCATCCCTTAATTTTCCATTCTGGGAGGGCAACCATGATTTCAGCTAGTTTATAATGCACATCAACTCATAAGTCTTCATTATTTTGAATTACTTATTCATGAACCTAATTATTCCCTAACACTAATGTGTGTAACTCAGCTTGGTATGCAAGTTATTGGTATTAAAGGATTTCAAGGCCATTAACTGAAAATCCATAGAAAAATTAAACCTAGACTTGGACTTCATGTGTTTCTTTTGTGTTAGTACTTACACTGTAAAGCAAGAACATCTAATCATAACCCACCTTAGAGTGTGCGTGTGCGCAAGTGTGTGCGTGTGTGTGCACACGTGGGTCTTCTCTTTGTTTAGCAGTAAACTCTAAGCTATAACTTGTGGAGATTTGCAGTTCTTTATAATGTATTCAAATAAATAAAGAACTAGGTTAATATTTAATGGATTATCAAAAAGCTTCCTTTCCAGAGAAATCAACATCTTTTCCCATTAAATATGAAATACAATATTAAAATAAATTAAAAGTGTTGCCTATCCATAAAAAGTCCTCACAGGCTAGTGGGATTCACAGCCAGCAGACCCCTGCCCAAAACCACACAGTCAATAGATTCTGGCTCCAGAGTTCATGCTTTTAATCCCCACGCTATATCACCCCTAGTATTTAGCACTGTTTTTTTTAAGTAACAATCTCCAAGCCTCATTACCCTCTTTCATCCTTCATTATCTTTTGAATCAACGAAGACCAACAGAATTCTTGCATGCAAAAACTGCTTGAGCAGTTCCTCGTTTCATTTTTCACACTGAAATCCTAAATTCTAGGGCTCTGAATAATTCTAGATACTAAAAATGTGCTATCGGGGTGCGTGGGTGGCTCAATAGGTTAAGCCTCTGCCTTTGGCTCAGGTCATGATCTCAGGGTCCTGGGATCGAGCCCCCCATCGGGCTCTCTGCTCAGCAGGGAGGCTGCTTCCCCCTCTCTCTCTGCCTGCCTCTCTGCCTACTTGTGATCTATCAAATAAATAAATAAAATCTTAAAAAAAATAAAAATTAAAATGTGCTATCTCTTGGGTCCTCGAGGTACCTTTTCACCCACTGGGGGTACTAACTGTGATGTCTTAGGACATCTCACACATGGCTGGAGTAAAGTCCCCAGGATCAAAATGAGGTCTCCCTCATTTTGCTGGTTGTGGGTGGTAGGGGTTCTACCATTATTCTGGGTCAAATTAGCTAAATGGAAAAGAGAATCCCACATAAAGGAAATTAATGTGATTTATTAACAAGTAAAATTGTTTCGGAAAAATCAAAGTTTCCAACCAGGCCGTTGGCCACGTGGTATAAAGGAGAGAGAATCTCATCTTGAAACATCTCCTGTCCATGACTTTTTAGTGAATCGCCCCAGCTGGAGTAGGAATCCTTTTTGAGAAGTTAAGAAGTGGATATTAAGGCAACTTAGGGTAGGAAAATCTCAATTACTTTGCAATTGTAACACGAGCTCTTCTGTTCATAAATTTCTAGACTCATTTCTTACCAAGGGTAAAATGAAATCCATTAAAAAATAAGAACATGGGGAAAATGTGGGATAAAATAAAAAATACAGAAATAATAGGTGCTTAAGAAGGTTAGAGCAGACTGAAAATTAGAAATTAAAATAAATATGAGATAAAACTTGAAATATTTAAACCAAGAGATGTAAAAGGGTAAAAGCAATAGAAGAAAGTAATATTAATCCTAGAGATAAAAATCCTAAGTCCATGATTAGGATTTAGAGATTAAGATGGAATAAATTCATTATTTAGAAGGATAGTTTTAGAAGTTCTGAGCTAAGGAGAAAAGAAAATGAAACCATGAACATGAAGAGATATGAGATGTTCTAAGAAAAAATATTTAACAGGTAAGGTAAATTGAGTCAAGGATGAAAAAGCCCAGACATACCTAGAACCATGGCTCTCATACTTGAGAGAAGATCAGAATCACCTAAAAACCCAGATTGCTGGGCCCTACCCAGAGTTTTTAGTTAAGTAGATCTGGTATAGAGCTTGAGAATTTGCTAGAAATTTAAGTGATGCCTTCGAGACCCAGTGACCTCCAGAATCTGAGAAACCTACTTGGAAAAGTTTATTTTTAACAGCTCTCCCATTAAGCAAAAAGGTAAAAACAACTCTGCTACCCATTGAAACGACACTGGACAAAAACAACAGTGTGCTACCATCACCCAGTAGAATTCCGTACACCAGTGAAAATTAATGAACTACAGCTACACACAATGACAGAGCTGAACCTTAGAAAGAGCACACTGGGTGAAAAGGTACAAGTCCCAGCTGACTACCTACTGAACAAGACTATCCTTAAAGCTCAGAAATAAACAGAAGTTATTTAAGGATACGCACATGTGTGGTAGAAACTTTTTTAAATATAAGACAGTAATAAACTCCCAACGCAGAGACAGGAGAATAAGACAGAGAGGGAGACAGGTGGATTCATGCATATCCATCTTGCCACAGTGCTTAATTGGGGTGGTGCATTCACAGGTTTTGTTTCTTTATTATTCTTTTCAATTTATAAATTTATATGTGTACATAATATATACTTTATATATTATGTATAATATATGAATTGTATATATATTTTTATATGTTATATTATTACATATTAATAGATCACATACGGTCTATAGTACATATTGGCATATAAATCCGTATTATACATAGATGCTCTCTACAATGTATCAACTACCACATTTTAATGCATATTCACTGTGATGGTTAATTTTATGTGTCAAGTTGACCAGGGCACAGTTGCACAGACCACATTGTTGGTCAAGCAACTACGTGTTCTAGATGTTTCTGGGAAGGTATTTTTTAGACGAGATCGACAGTTACATCTATAGATTTGGGAGACAGCCGATTACCCTCCATAATGTCAAAGGGCTACATCTGATCAGTGCAAGCTCTTAAGAAAAAGACTGACCTTCCACAAGAAAGAAAGAGTCCCGCCAATAGACAGTGTTCAGAGTCAAGCTATGTCAACTCGTCCCTGGGTGTGCAGCCTCCACAATGGTGTGAGACAATTTCTTAAAATAAAACATACACATGTGTGTGTATGTGTTTGTGTGTGTATATATATATCTACAAATATATATATATGTATATATATACTTATATATGTCTATAAATTTATAGCCTATTGTTTTCTGTTTCTCTGGAGAATGCTAAGAAATTCATTCACATTTCCCCAAAAATATTTTATTTGACCTCTCAGTCTGGACTGTGGAGAAGAATAATGCCGGGCTCAAAGCCGAATCAGTAGGAAGGAGGCCACTCCTGAGAAAAGGGAGGTGTGAGAGGCCAAGGGTGGCACGAACCTTCAGCCCTCAAGGAACTCCTGTGGCTGGATCATTTTCAACCATCCAGGTGCACAGGGTTAATTGGTCTGAACTCTTACCATTCTGAGTTACAGAAACAGCCCAAACTAGCTTAGGCAAGGAGAGAGATTGTACTGATTCCTATAACTAAAACTTCCAAACAGAGGTCTGACTTCAGGCACAGATTAATTCAGGGGCTCGAATGATCTGACCAGCTCTCAACCCCGCTCTCCTAACAACCTCCAACACGGACGACCCCTTAAAACCGTCCGTGGAACAGGAGCTTAGCCTCCTTGAGAGTTGGAACAAACGTTCTTGAATTGAGTTTCATTTTCTGGGCAGTGTCAGGGCTGGTAAATGGAATCCTATGATAAACTAAGCCTTCGTTTTGCGACGACATGGATGGAACTAGAGCGTATTATGCTTATCGAAATAAGTCAACTGGAGGAAGACAACTATCACATGATCTCTCTGATACGAGGAAGTGGAGATGCAACGGGGGTGGGAGTTAAGGTGGTAGGAAAAGTAAAAATGAAAGAAGATGGGATCGGGAGGGAGACAAACCAAAAGAGACTCTTAATGTCATAAAACAAACTGAGGGCGGTGGGGGGGAGGGGGGTTGGGAGAGGGTGGGGGGGTTACATTATATGTTTAAATAAAAAAGCTTAAAGAAAAAAAAAAAAAAAACTAAGGCTTCGTTTGGGAAGCTAATTCCTGTGCCCACCTGCACCCATCGAATCACATAGATCAAAGGTGGGCGAGGGCTTGTTCCCCAGTGGAAAATCAATTGTGATGTTGCTATGGAAGGGAGAAATGGCTGCTGGACAGGTAAAACTCTACCGCTACTAATCACACAATAGGTAGCCCCTCCATAAGATCAGTGATTCCTCCGGAGAGACAGGGCTGCAGCTCATTTTGTGAGAATTCCTACACAGGTGGCCACACGAACATTTCTTTCACTGCCCCCAAACATCCCGAATCATCGGAGTTCAACATCCGACGAGCTTTTAAGATGCTAGAGTACGAGGCCATCATCTCAGACAGAGATTCAGAAATTAAAGACCGAGGAGGTTAGAAATTGGTTTAAGGTCAATCAAGTAAGCAAGTGGCAAAATCGGGGCATTGAGTGAAAAAAAAAAAAAAAGCCTAACATTCTTAATGTGGAAAGAGCAGGAGGAAAGGGAAAAACAGATTGGAGAGAGGCGTGAGAGAGACAGGGCGATCTGGAGAAGTATTTGCTGAATACATTTGAGAGCCGCTGGTTTAAACCCGGAGTGTTAAGCACTCTTCAGAAGCCTGCATTTGAAATTCTTCTAAAACGTATTCACTTAAATGCGTTTTCAGTTCTCATTCAGTGAAGGCTTATTTACAACAGAACCGTGTATTCTGTCAGCTAAGGTCATAACAAACACAGCTCGATGGCACACACATCCAAATTTCTGCAGCAGATAATTCACATCGCTAAACGGCATTATCCGACACTAAAAAGAAAGACGCTATCATGTTCAATTGTCATCTTCATGCCAAAAGTCAAATTTTCATGTTTTCATATGCTAAATATCGACATTGCTTTATGGTTCAAAACTACTTTTATTTCAGGGGCTCCGAGGGAGGATACAACATCGACAGATCTGATTATTGTCAAGATTTTCCTGGGAAATCTTCTGGGTTTATTTCTTTTGTCTCTTATTAGGAGATCAAGCATGAGAAATTATTACTCCTCCATTCCAAGACATGGAATACGGAGCGAGCACGAGGGAGCAGATTGGCAAAAGCTGTCATCTCCTTAATAACCAGAGAGGAGCCGATGGAAATGTATATTCCGTTCTCCATGACTGGGGCAATTGCAAAATATAGTGGACCCTGGGTAACTCAGGAGATAGATCTGTAGACTTCCTCAAGTCACCTTTATTCCATCTTTCATTTGGCTTCCCCAAGCATTATACGATAATTACACACTGCAATCCTTGATGATTGTTAATGTGCATGAGAACAGGAAGCAGCTGTCACAGGGAGGTGACCATGCCAGGAAACGGACGAGGCTCAGGCTCTGACTTAGGGATTGACAACTTTACGTCGGCATCATGAAAGAGGACATTGAATTTTGTTTCTCAGCATTTTTCTTTATTATGAAAGATTTCAAACAGCAAATCACAAGAGAAAATAACATATCAAGCACCGATGTATCCTCCACCCAGATTCATGCCTTAATGGCTTACAATATTTGCCTCCCTTTGATTTTATTTGTTAATAGTACATGAGAGTTACAACTCAAGGCCCTTTATGCACTATATGGCAAATATGGAAATTAGAAACAAACACTGTTTAGGGATAAAGGCTCTTTTCCCTTTTTTTAGGTGTTTTTAAAGATTTTAAAGTTTTTTTCTTTAATTTATTTGAGAGAGAAGTACAAGTGGGAGCGGGGGCAAGAAGCAGACTCCCCACTGCCCCCAAGGGGTTCAAAAGCAGGGGTGCAGTGAGGGGAGAGCTCAATCCCAGGACCTTGGGATCATGACCTGAGCCAAAGGCAGATTCTTAAATGACTGAGCCACCCAGGTGCCCCAGTATAGGGTCCTCTACTAGTGCCAACATCCTGGATTTGAATTCCAACTCTGAAATTCATCGGGTATGTGGCTTCACTTTGGCAAGTTACTGAACTCTTCTGTGCCTCGGTTCGCTCATCTGTTAAAACATGGATAATGATGGGGCACCTGAGTGGCTCAGTGGGTTAAGGGTCTGCCTTCGGCTCAGGTCATGATCTCAGGGTCCTAGGATCAAGTCCTGAATCGGGCTCCCTGCTCAGTGGGGAGCCTGCTTCTCCCTCAGCCCCTTCCCCACCCTGGCTCATGCTCTGTCTCTTTCAGATAAATATCTTTAAAATAAAAAGGATAATAATAACTTTCTTTTAAATTTACGACCAAAGATAGCGAGAGAGGGGACACAAGCAGAAGGGAGCTGGAGAGGGAGGAGCAGGCTCCCCGCTGAGCAGGGAGCCCGATATAGGGCTTAACCCCAGGACACTGGGATTATGACCTGAGCTGAAGGCAGATTCTTAAGGACTGAGCTACCCAGGCGCCCCAAAAAAATAAATTTAAAAGAACTGAGGATAATGATAATAATGGTACTTACCACCTACAATTGTTGTGAGGATTAAACAAGGTGATGCACATAAACTATCACTTTGAATCTCCCTCGCGCGCAATGAACATGCTTGCCATTCGTCCCATGGAGCTCATGTCACTTACGTTCTCCAGGAGCATTAAGGCAAAACAGAAGTTTTTGACAATGCTTTACAAATGCTCACTTTCCTTCATGTACCTGACCTTAAGGTGCTTTACCTCCAGTTGTGGGTTCAAACGGTGCCTTACACAAACTGTATCACAACAAAATATGTCACACTATGTAAAACAAAAATATTTCAAATCACAAACGGCGGGAGACGTTTAATAAATCCACGGTAGCAAACATAAAACTTCAAATTAATAGGGCTGCAAAATGCTCTTACTCCATAACCCTGAGACTCTAGTAAACAATATTATAAAGATATTTGTTTTATGTCAAGTTTTAAATTTGACACTTGGTAACAAATAGAGGAAGCAAATAAAAGTTAAAAAAAAAAAAAGAAGAAAGACATGTTTTACACCTTACTGATAAATTAGAAAAACAGGCCTGCGATTATCAACCATTCTATGCCAACATAGTTTATCATATTTAGAGAGACAGATGCATTTAATATGCTGACAAGTTCAATTTCCCTACAGTTTTATTACCCAAATTACTTATAACCTAGGAAAATGTCAAGTGTCAACTCTTTTAAAGGGTAGGCATAGCTTTTAAGCAAATGCGTGTAGTCTTAGGAGGAAGAGCCTGTGGCTTCTTCTGGCATTCTCTCATTGGTTCTCCAGGAAAACAAACTTTTTCAGGGTTGTCATTTCCATGAAGTTCACTCTTCGGCTCATTTTCTATCCTTCTAATCATTAGTTTAACCGATCAGACTGCTGACATTGAAATTCACTGGCAAATATTTCATTTAAAAAACTTAGCAAGAAGGAAATATACACGATAAAACTGGATTTCATGTATATTTTGGAATTTTCCAATTCTTCTCAAAAAAAAAAAAACAAAAACCTCCACATAGACTAGAAGATAAAATAAAAAAAACACACGCAGGGGCACCTGGGTGGCATAATTTGTTAGACGTCCGACTCTTGGTTTTGACTTAGGCTGTGATTTTGGGGTTGTGAGATTGAGCCCGGCTGAGCCGGGAGCCGCCTTCCTCTCCCCTCCCCACCCGTTCTCTCTGTCTCTCTCAAATAAATAAAATAAGTCTTTAAAAATAAAAGTAAAATAAATACATGCAGTCCATATGATGTGAGACTAAAACCTGAAATATAGCATATATTCCTTAAAAGACACTTCGATCTTCAATGTGTAATTGTTGGATGCCTACATTAAAATGTTTCTTACAGTAATAACCATAGTTATCTTAAGGAGGAGTCGTTCTGATGTTAGTGATGGGCACACTAAGGCACAAATACACTGCCCAAGGTCACAGACATCAAAGGCGTGATAAAGGTACAGTTTGAACCCTGGACACCTAAAGCCAATGTCTGCTTTCTTAACTGACCTGAAGTATGTCTGTGTCAAGGAAGGACACTTTCACAAATCATGTCTGCCAGCATGAATGACATTTGATGACAACATCACCATAATGACAGGATAGTGGATATCCATAGCTAAGCAACACACTGTCAGAAACAGTCACCAGTCTTTCAGAAAAGGCCCAATATTGTGGTTTCTCATTTCCAGTGTGACAAATTATCTTTAACCACTAGCTTCTACTTCCATGAGCTGTGCACATATTTCTCTGATAAATTCAAAGAAGTTAAATATGCAATTTCGCTATAATTTGTCCAGTTAATGAATTCTCTTCAAACAATAGAAATCATTAAAACTACCAACCCCCTTTTCTCAGTGATCTAAATTTGTGATTAACTTTTACAGTTTTCCCAGCAAAATGACCCACCAAATTAAGTGCTCAGAAAAGTGATAGAAATCATTACATAGTCTAACATAGATATGAGACAGAGACGAGGAAAGAGAGAGACATATAGACAGGAGATTGAGCAGGGGAAGGGTCAACGTGAAGAATCAATCTTCAGGCACATCAAATGCAGAGGAACTGAAAAGACTAATAAAATGCCTTTCTTAGCACTATAACTGATGTCACCAGAGAAAAAAGTTTTGATGAGACAAAATAATGAGACATTAGAAATTGGTATTATTATTCTCTAATTCTTTGTGTAAATCATAATGAATTTTTACTAAATGATCATCCACTAAACCATCAAAGGTGGTGACATAGTCTATCCCAAGTTGCCACCTATCCCATGACTCTACTATATAAATTGGCCTCTAAGTACCGTACGTACTTGACATACATGACAGGTGTACATGACACAGTAAAATGAGTATCATTCCACATCTGGTGAATCTCGTTAAGGTGTGGATATATATGCTTGCAGCAGTAGGGAAGCTCCAGATTGTTGAAACAGATTACTTATGGGTCCCCAATTTCCTAGAAAAGTGCAAATCCCCATCTCTTTGTGTTATGTAGATGCATGCAAAATATGTAACATTTTCCCCCAGAATTAATAACCGCAGAGATTTTCAAAATATCAAACACCCAATTTATTTTTGGTTATGTTTCTAGTGGAAAATATATAGTGGAAAATATACTACAAAGGCTCCCAAATTGAATGGATAGATACAACAAGAGCCAATGAAGCTATTATAGAGTTGGCATTGCATTCATCATGTTAACCAAAATATAAATGTCTCTTCGCTACTCTGGGGAAGAAATCAAATGAATCATTTAACATTGCAAGTGTTCCTCAAAGGTTAGCATTGAGCAATCCTTTCAATATGGGAAGTCCCTGAAAAAAAAAAATCTTCCAATTACTCATGTACATACTAAATTATCTCTAGGGAGATCAAAATATTCATGAACTCCACCATCCACTAAAATATGTGTGTTGGGGCAGGGGTGAGAGAGAGAGAGAGAGATTCAGAACACAAACTAAATGCTGGTACATTTTCCTTATATAATCAACCTGCAAATTTCCTAATTTATGTATCTAACTTTAGAAATCCATAACTAAATTAAGCTTAAATGTACAAATTTATTTGGCAATATTATATAGTGGGCCACACTGTAAGCTCTGGATGCAGACCCCTGGTGACTGTAGCCCTCTTCTATCATTTGAAATCATTTCCTAAATGTGGGAAAGTACTTAGTCTCCATTATTTCCACTGGAACACCATCCTTACTGTATTACTGGAGTTCATACATATAAATAGCTAGAAAACTACCTGCCACATAGTAAATACTCAATAATTGTTGGCATTTTCTCTTGATAGAAATATCAAATTAATTAGTGATGTAAAAAAAGTTTACTGATTAAAATGAGTTAATCATAAGAATAATTTGGGGGGATTCTAGCAACCTACTCAAGTCATTTCCACTTATAATTACATGTGTTATACAACTGCATTAGTCAGTCTTGCTGTGGTAATGCCACATAACAAATAATCCCGGAACATTAGTGGTTCCACATTTACAGCTCTTCCCCCCAGGTGAGATGAGTGTGCTGTGGTTCCCCTACTCTAGTCCTGAGTTGGACGTTTGGGTTGTTCCACATGTCTTCTCATTCCAGAACTCAAGCTGAAAAGTCAATGTCATCCAGGTCTTGATATTCTCATCACAGAAGCTAGGAATTCAAGAGAGGTGGCAGCCTGTGGCAGCTCTTAAAGCCTCTATTTGAAATTCCACAGTTGTATGCCCATAGTCCACTGGACAACACAAGCCACCGTGCAAACCCAAGTCCACAGCAGAGCAATGAAAGATCAAACAATTTCGAAAGAATAACAAAATCTATTGCAACAACCTGTTGCTTATTCCACCATTTTAAAAAATGACACACACCTACACTCAGACATTCTCCTTCTTGCAGCTGAACAACCAGCTTCCAGAGCCTACCCTACAGTGAAGAACATACATATTCAGAGGCTCCCTTTTTTCCAATGCTGGCTCTTCCACCCACAGGATGTGAGAACTTGGACAAAGTATTTAATCTACCCAAGCTTCTACCCCACCCTTCGTAAAATGGAGACAAAGGTAATCGTAACTTTGTAGGATCATTATGAAGATTAATGTGTACTAAATGCATATAAAGCATTTAGCACATCTGTCCAGCATGTGGAACTCAGAAGCCATTTCACTTATGGCTCTGGTTTATCAAGACCAAAGGATAAAAATTAGGATCAGCAATGGGAAAAGGCACATGTGGCAGTGTCTACAGGATAACAGGTGTGAGCTTCTAAGAGTTTCCTCTCACTGGATTTGCAGGAGACACACTCAGTCCTCCAGCAATGAACCACAGCAATGCATACAAAGTGTTTTCCACCAGGGAATGTTGTTTGAACCTACAGGTTCAGGTTTTTATTGGAGTCTGTCATGTCAAAACATGTGGCTCTATGCCCTCATATCTTACCAGTTATTAAAACTTCCAACCCCCAGAAGCAAAATGCATGTTCACCATAAACCACATCATCTACTCAAACTATCTAAACAAGTTGGTACAATGGGGTTTGAGGCTTCAAGCATATACAACATTCTTATTAGTCCAAGAAACATTCTAAGAGTTCAGTTTCCAGCTGCTGTCCCCTAGTAACTAGAGTCCCATTCATCCTTCATCACAAAAGTTCTGATTTGTAATTGGGCACACAGTCTACTAAAATATAGACTTAAGTCCGCACAATGAAGTCCTGACCAATATGACGTAGATGGAAACGTTGTGTATTACTTTTCAAAAATGTCTTCAAAGACATGTGAATTCGAGGGTGTGGACTTCTGATAGCAGGTGTGCAAACAGGATGACTAGAACTCCATCAGCCACATAGGACTGTGAATTGGAAAGCCAGTGCTGAGGATAGCAGAGGGAATGGAGTAGAAATAGCCTCGGTGGTCTGCCACAGTTTTAACAGTTAATTTGATGTATCAGCTTGACTGGGGTGATGGCTGCCCAGGTGTGTGATACAACAGTATTCCTGGGTGTGCCTGTAAGGGTGTCCATGGAAGAGATTAGCATTTGAACCAGTAGGCGGGGTAAAGAAGAGTGTCTTCACCAAGGTGGCTGGACGTCCTCCAGTCTACTGGTGGAAGAAGTGCAAATGCATGGTCTCTGTCATCTTTTCCTGTCCTCAGATCAGCACTCCCTGTTCTTGGGCTTTTCTGGGCTTTACACTATCAGCCTCCTGATTTTCAGGCTTTTGGATTTGCACTGAATTACATCACTGGCCTTCCGGATTCTCCGGCTGGCAAATGGCAGATCAGGAGCTTTGTACAGACTCCATAATTACTCGAGCCAATCCCTATTACATACACATATATTCCACAGGAAATGCCACATATATATATATATATGTTCGTATTTCCTATTGGTTCTGTTTCTCTGTGGCACCCTCATCAGTTAACTACCTCTAGGTCCAGGTGTCTTTTAGAGGAGAGAAACACAAGCCTGTTTAATCCATTGTGGTTTTTATTTGTCACTTCTGGTGGAGCAGGGAGTCCCTTCTGCTTTGAGCATGGGAGCTAACTCTACAGAACTCCTAATATTTGTAAATTGATGAATCCCCAGTTTCCCCTGGGAGCTATGGGGACCAACCCTTAACACGGTGTGCTCCATACAACGGCTAGGGCACACGCCGGAAACCTTCACACACAATCATGATTTCCAGCAGAGAAAACAAGGAGGGAATGTTGTGGAATTGCAGTACAAGCTAATCATTCATTCTCAAAATAGAATTGCAGACGAGCATATTCCTTCCATAATGTTGCTCTTTGGTGCCTTTTGATGAGTATCATTATTTCCTCCCAGTACTCATATTTTTCTCAAATGTTGACATCACAAATCCCTCTAAGCTACTCTTGTTCTCTCTGCTATAGATCCGTCCTCTTATTCCACCCCACAAGGAAACAGATATAAATCAAAATGTAGAAATCCATCAAGGAGGCCATCCATTTCGGTGACAAGGTTGGAGGGGGGGCGCGTTCTCTTTAGCCAAACGAAGGAAAATGTGAGAATTTGCTTTGTTGGTATTAGTTTTAACACTGCTTCTTTTCTGGGGCAGCTCCTTGAGAATCCACATGAGCAATGCGAAAGTTGAATCTATTTGTGATGAGAGCAGATGCATATGTGACTTTTCTTGTTAGTTCTTCCCCGAATGAGAAATCTATTTGAATACACGTCAATGCATTGTAAATGGGCCTTTGTTTCTGCTCTCCACAGAAAACACTCTCTCCCCTTCTAACAGAATTCCACCATTATTTCCAAAATATTCCTTACTGAAGCCTCCCAAAGTCTGACTGATGTATAAAAGTCTTCGTCGGCTTTATGGCTAAGGCTGACTAGCTACAGGGTCTTGGATGAAGGTGGGGGGTGGGGTGAGAAGAAGGGGTGGTTCTGCCTGAAGGCTTTCCCCCCAGATGGAAACATGGCTCACCCCTCACCATTCCAAGGTCTAGGTTCAAATGCTCACATTCTCAGGAAGGTCTCTCCTGCCCATTTTATTTAAAATAGCAACACCCATTTCACACTCCCAATTCCCTTCACTTGCCCTTTTTGTTTGCCATAATACATATTACTTTCTGACATGCTATATATATGGATGAACCAGGATAATCTCCCTACCTAAACAACGAGAAGTCATCTGAATTTCATCTGCAAACCCCCTTCGGAGTAGTCCCTACACTGGGATTTGATAGGATCGCCATGAGATGGAAATCTTGGGGGAGAACCTTTAGAATTCTGCTACCGTAGGAGTCAACATATGGATATGATATTAGTGTCCCTCTGGAGGGGAGAGAGGGGAAATATAAGCCGGGTAGGCAATGATCACTGTCCTCCAAAGTTCTAAGTACAGATTCCCAGGGTTCTTTTTAAAATTGTTAAAATTCTAGGGGCGTCTGGGTGGCTCAGTGGGTTAAAGCCTCTGCCTTCGGCTCAGGTCATGATCCCAGGGTCCTGGGATCGAGCCCCACATCGGGCTCTCTACTCGGCGGGGAGCCTGCTTCCCCCTCTCTCTCTCCCTGCCTCTCTGCCTACTTGTGACCTGTCTGTCAAATAAATAAATAAAATAAATTGTTAAAATTCTAAAGTTACTTTTTTTGTATGCCAAGCTCTAAATATAATGAGGATTAAAATGTATCCTCTGGGGGCCCTGGGTGGCTCAGTGGGTTAAGCCTCTGCCTTCAGCTCAGGTCATGATCTCAGAGTCCTGGGATCCAGCCCCGCATCGGGCTCTCTGCTCAGCAGGGAGCCTGCTTCCCCCTCTCTCTCTGCCTACTTGTGATCTCTCTCTCTCTCTTTAAAAAAAAAAAAAAAGTATCCTCTGACCTTACTAGTCTTTTCCTTCCATTAGTCCTACAAAAACACAATTAGGAAGAACATTTCTATTTTTTTTTGCTCAACAAACATATATATTGAGCTCCTAATGTTTCAGAGTCTGTTCTAGGGAGTACAGTATTAGGAAAGAGATCCCTGTTCTCATAGAATTCATATTCTCATGGAGGAGAAGGCAGACGGTAAAAATAACATGCATACATGCATACATATATACACTCATATGTATATGTATGTATGTATATGCCATGTGTTTATACCCTAGAGTTCATATAAATTCAGGAAGATTTGGAAAAACAGTACTTGTCTCAGGTGACAGTATTCCAATTACTGTTTTTGCTCCATATTTATCAGAATTGATTAAATCTTTAATAATAAACTCACGCACAGATATATGTGTATGCTTTTTTTAAGCCGAAAAGCAATGTGACTTTCTGTTTTAAAGGAAAAAAATATAATAGACAAAATGAGATATGAAATTTAAAAAAGATAATATAGTTTTAATGTTTATCTGCTGAAGGCACTATGAAGTTTTAGAGAGATATATATCTATCAATATACAGATATACAGGTATATATATGTAATTTTTAAATAAAAAATACAGTTTACTTGGCAAATAGGCTCCAGATTGCATGTACCCTGCAGGAGTTCCTAAAGGGAAATGATTGCATGCAACAATACAACAGCTCTGAGACCTCTGAGACCTACTACTGCTGGGCCCATCATCCCTATACTCTCTGTGGACATTGCCATGGCGCTGGCTTTAAAGGGCAAATTGGTGCCGTATCATTTTAAATGTAAATTTCAGGGAAATATTGGCAAGAAAACCATAAATGTGAAGTATCGCAATACTATAGAGCCTCTCCTTTTGTCTGAGCTAAGCCAGTGTTTCAAGAAATAAAGGCAAAAATCCAGTTTGGGAATATGGCTTTGAATTGAGTGTAAACCCATCATAGTCAATAGGGTGAATTATGTCCTGTAAGAAAATGACTTCTGACAGGTGACATCTCTGAAACCTGCAGCAGTGCCTTTAGGAGCCACTTAATGTTCATTTAATTTTCTCCATGAGATCCCCCTTTGCTCCTTCTGCCTCTCCCATCACTGATCTGCATATCTTCATTTCTTTTACCCTTTCCTCCTCCCTCTTCAACCAATCTAGGGGAAAGCCTGCCTTTGAAACACTGATTTGAGAAGGTAATCTCTTCCAGCTGTCATGTACCAAAAGACAGCTTGGCACTGGCTTTTGGATCAACAGGTGACTGTTCCACAAAGCCGATATGAATTTGCTCTGTAACATGCCTGGTCGGGAGCCCAGAGAAATTGACAGGACTCAGACCAGCCTCTCTTCTGCAAAGATTCCTCTAATATGCTTTGATTTAATGCCAGCCTCGGCATGTAGATTGTATCCCATGTGTCTTCCTTAGCTCTAAAACATTCTGCATTGAGCTGCAGATGACATTTCCTTTGAGACGGTGTGACATACCCTGCGTGTTCCACATACCTGTGCATCACTCGTGGGTGCCCCTTGGAAAACAAGATGAAGCTGGTGCTGATCACTGGCCTCCTTTTCCCTCTTCACTCTATTGCCTTTGCCTCTTTATCCCCATGAACACTGAGCATTTAAGGAGTCAGACCCACCCCTTCCCCGGGCCTGCCTTCACTGTTTTAATACAGAATTGGTTTGCTTACCTGGTGGCACTGTCTAAACTCTTGATCCAAGAAAGTGTTAGCCACGTGGTAAGAGAGTCAATTTGTTTACTTAACCGGTACATGTAGGTTTATGTAGTGAGGTTGTAGGTTTTCATGCTACAACTCAGTTGTGCGAAGGTCATGATCAAACTCCGGTGATGATTTCTCCGTCTCTTCCTAATCCCAACCCCTCCTGTGAGCAACTCCTTCCTCAAACAGTGTTGTAGGCAGAATTCAGAGATGATCATCCCACTGGAGATATCTCTCGTGAGATCAGGAGAGTAAGTTTTGGGTTGTGATCATTCCAATGTGGAAAATGCAGTCAAAAGAGAAGACATCTGTATCTCCAGGAGAAACACAAGACTGGGGCACCGGGATGGTTCAGTCAGTTAAGCAATTGCCTTCAGCTCAGCTTGTGATCCCAAGGTCCTGGGATGGAGTTCTGCATCAGGCTCCCTGCTCAGTGGGGAGTCTGCTTCTCCCTCTACCCTTCCCCCCCGTTCATGATCTCTCTCTCACTCTGCCTCTCTCAAATAAATAAATAAAATCTTTAAAAAAAAAAACAAGACTAATACCCCGAGTCTGACTGTCCTCCATTGGGTCCTATGCCAAATAAGCCCAGATAATTAAGGCCAGACAGGAATATTATGGGTACTGCTCAGGCACTAGCATATGAACTTATTGAGTGCATAAAAAATAAATGGCTGTTGAGGGAACAGTATCCAAAATGCACATTAGTGGTTTGGGGAACTAAAACCAACCCTTGAATTGACTGGAGCCAGGAGGTCTCTGCTGGAAACAGGAAGTGGCCATGCGGCAGTAAAGGGAAAGAGCCGTGTGAACTGACTGGGGTGCAGGCAGCGAACCCCGAGATTTGACTTTGACTCCGGTTTACCTGCTAGACGACGGCCATTCCAGGAGTCAGTTTCCATATGCAGAACATGCCTAATAAGAGCCTATCAAGGGCATCGGGGGGATCAGATGAGATGATGGAATTCAAGGACTGAACGACATCCCCAATGCAGTGTAACCTCTTAGTAAGTGGCGGCGGGAAGTGCTACTATTTATAAGGAAGAAAGAAAATCAACAGCTATCGAGGGTGAAAAGAATCATGTCACCCCTCAACGGACAATCAGAGTGTTTCCGGGTGAATGGATATGTATTGGTTGCTTTCTTTCAACACTATTCCCCTCAGTAAACTACTAGCCCCATGAGAGTGGACCCAGGTCACTATAGTTAACCGCGTACACCAGCCCCCAGGGAAGTGTCTGGTGTATAACACAGTACTCGGGAAGTACTGGATGAATGAACAAATATTTCTGTATAACAGTGAGGGAGCGAGGCAGGACAACTGTGCTGACCCATCATTACCAGGTAAACCAGAGAAAAATTTTAAAGTAAAGCTGTAATGTCCCAGGGAGCCTCAAAAAACAAGCTTGCCGTATTTTCAGCCATTACAAGTTCATTGGTAATATCCTGTAAGTTCAAGCATTATATATGAAGAGGATGTTTTCAATTTTTGTAAAATAAAAACCCTTTATGCTTGTTAAACGTAGCTGCATATACTTGAGAAGTGTAAATTTAGGAGTTCTAGGAAGAGAAAAAATGGGCCAACACAGTAACCATACACAAGAGTAACTATTCGCAGAAATTTCCTCAAAGAAGACACTGATGAGAATATTCAATTGTAACTTTAGATCCTGATGTTGCTGCTTCGATTTATCAGAAAAAATGAAAAAATGTCATTTTAAAAGTCAATTTGGGGGATTGGAAGACAAAGGGACGAAATGTTATCTGCAAGTAAGAAAGCAGAAAAGAAACATCACATTTCAAGAAGCAAAGAATGAGGGAAATGCACTATGAGGAGCGTATGTACAAACACACTTTCTCGGGGGCTTAAAGGGAGAATTACTCATTTTGGGGACAAAGGACAAGAAAAATTAACTTTGGAATAACAAAAGAGAAAATGGATTCACTGTTGTGGGAGAGAAAAGACCAATCTCTTACACAGAAAAAGAAAAGAAAGGCAGTGAGAATGGAATAAGTATTTCATTTGGCATTTTCAAAAAAAACCTTTCATGGGCATTTTCAAAAAAACCTATGACTTGGAAATAAGCAGTCTATGAATATGCCTTATTATATAATAGATACTGAACAAAATGCCCAAAAAACCCTGACATTTCTTAGAAAACCCCAATATGATGACCAAGGAATATCTTCACTTCTTTCAGGGGAATCAAAATGTGAAAGAAAATTATAAAAGCCACAGGTGTCAGGTGGCTTTTCCAGCCCCTACAAACCCCTCAGAGATGTTTATGTTTCACAAGCCACTAGCCATCTGAGAACCCAGTGTCTGACCTTTGTGATTTCTTGCAACAGTATTAACTAAACCCAAATGCCGGAAACCTTATTTTTTTTAGTCACAGATTAATTTGGTAATAGCATTTAACTACAGTGATACACTCATTAGCTTGAGGACTCAAAGGGGAGATACAATACAATATTTTGTATATTAAAATCTCTATTCAATTTCATAGCTCAAAAACTTGTATGGCGTCCCCCAAAAAATGCCCTACCACGCCCACCCTAACCCATGGCATCTGTTATGTTCTAATTAGTGATTGTTTAAGCCTGTTGCCATTTCATGTCCATGTTCTCCATTCCTCGCCTCTCATCCTCCCCAAATATGTCTTCCCTGTGCCAACATTCTGATTAAGCTGAAAGCCCTCAGAATTCAGCACTGAGTAGACACCCCTACACGGGGGCACACGACCGTGCATGTGCCCCTTGCAACATAAATGATAACACAGTAACATAAAACAACTTGATTTTTTTTTTTTTATCCTTAAAACAACATCTTCAGGACCACTGGGTGGTTCGGTTGGTTAAGCGGCTGCCTTCGGCTCGGGTCCTGATCCCAGGGTTCTGGGATCGAGTCCCACATTGGGCTCCCTGCTCAGCGGGAGCCTGCTTCTCCCTCTGCCTGCCACTCCCACTGCTTGTGTTCTCACTCTCTCTCTCTCTCTCTCTCTCTCTGACAAATAAACAAAATTTTTAATTTTAAAAAAATCTTCAAAGAATGCTCAGAGAGTGAAAATCTCTTATTGAGGGAACTATGTGACACATTACTGATGAGAAGTAAATGAAAAATAAAACTTTGCAAAGGTGGAAAGACATAAGTTGTATCCTCCAACTTCTCAGAAAACATCATTTAAAGTTGCCTGTGAAAATTACCAAGGACTTTATCATAAAGTAAAAGGAGTGACTTTTTTCAATAAATAATCAGAACTTGGTCATAAGCTCTCACAATTCCCTGCAGGAAAATGGACGCAGAGTACATTTTCAAGTAACAATCTTTTCTATTCTTATGATCGTTGCTTTACTCCCCCAAACAGGTAGGTAGGAAAAATACACAAATGTGTTTCTGAAAACTGACTTCCCAAAGGAATAGTAACTATTTCAGTGGAAGTGTTTTAGTTGTCATTACTCAATTCAAAAAAAAAAACAAAAAAACTAAGCTTAATTTTAACTTAAGTTGTATTTGAGTTCAATGTGATTTTTAATAGATATATGTTCCTCTAAGAATAACACTAAAACTAGACAAATGTCACAAAGTAAATAGTCTGTGTCAGATGAACTTTCATCTATACCTCCCTTTGCAGATTTTTCCCTCTCTCCATCTCTGCCTTCCCTCCCTCCTTTCTTCCTCCTCCACCAAAAGAAATATCTAGTCTAAAATCTCAACCACGATTAATAAATGTTACTTTCAAGCTTCCCTATCAACTGTACCAGACAGTATCACTCCCCAGAAGTATATTAACAAAATCTATTTCCATATAGTTATTTGTCTGTATGACATCCCTGGAAGTATATCAGCATCTTCAAAGGAGGTAATACCAAAGCATTTATTGGGGCTGGTCATGGCCCAGCTTCACGGTCTCCTGAGCGATACACATGGATCATTTCCAGCGACTTTCTTTCTTATTCTAGGTCCTGAGAACTGTAGCATTACTGCTGCATTTGCACATATCAAGACCAAAATTCCCAAGCCTCCAGTGGCTCCCATATTCTCATTAGATGTATAAAACGTAAGCTATTAAATTAGATGGTCATGTTTCCATAAGATAACTCTGTAAGTACAAAGGTAATCATAGAAAAGCTGTCAATTGAAATTAAAATAACAAGTAAAAAACTCAGCGAACAACTCTTGAGGGGAATCTCTCTTAACTCGGGCAGGGGCAGGAGGAGAATAAAAGTCAGCAGAACTAATATCAGGGAATGAGAAGGTGTACACATAACTAAGACTATGATGATGTTGACAGGCATTCTGCACATTCAAACGGCTATAGCAGATGGACCGTTTTTAGTAAAATAGGTTGGTGGGTCATAGGAGGGGATTGCAGAATAGAGGCTGTATTAGCCAGGATTCCTGGAGCAGGCAGGGGAAACTAACTTCTTATTGACTCCCCTCTAATACATTACGCTCATTGCTTTACAGGTTAACCATAATATAAAAATTTCTTCCCTATACTGATATTTGATGCACAGGTTGAAATAACTAATTATATGTTAAAAGAGTTTTTATATTGAAAATTCTAAAACCAGGGCACTTGGGTGGTTCAATGTGTTAAGCCTCTGCCTTTGACTCAGGTCATGATCTCAGGGTCCTGGGATCAAGTCCCGCATCGGGCTCTCTGCTCAGCAAAGAGCCTGCTTTCCCCTCTCTCTCTGCCTGCCTCTCTGCCTACTTGTGATCTCGATCTCTCTGTCAAATAAATAAATAAAATCTTTTTTAAAAATTCTGAAACCACTATACATATACACTGGAATTAGACTGTTAAATAAATGGATGATGGGTGATAGGAACCAGGCTTCTCATGGTTGGGGTTGAATATATAAAGAAGCAAAGCAGGGAGAATGGAATAAACAAGGTGGAAATGCATTATAGTTGAAGACATCAGTATGAACTCATGCTTAGTATACTCTATATACAGGCGTTAAACACAGAAATATTGATACACGCTTTGTAAAGCAAGTTAGATTTCCTTTCTGTCTGCTGAGATCACCTAGAAGACACGACACTCCGTAGCAATGCACACATCTAGCAACCAGATTTTGGTTTCTAAAATCATCTTCAAAAAGAAAGAACCAGAGATCTTTGGAGAAATTATTAATTCTAGAAACTGGTCGGTGAATATACAACATGTAACTCAGCCCATATAGGGCCAGAAACTAACAAAGTATCCAACAAACACACACACTGAGGATGAGGAAGGTATGTATGTCAAAGGACACAGAAGCCAAGTAAAAGATCAGGATAATGTGGCCGCCTGGGTGGCTCAGTGGGTTAAGCCTCTGCCTTCGGCTCAGGTCACGAACTCGGGGTCCTGGGATCGAGTCCCACATCAGGCTCTCTGCTCTGCAGGGAGCCTGCTTCCCCCATCTCTCTCTCTGCCTGCCTCTCTGCCTGCTTGTGATCTTTGTCTGTCAAATAAATAAAAAAATTAAAAAAGGTCAGGATAATGTTCCCAACGCCAAAGATGGAAGGATTTCAGCAACAAAATAAAGTAGTATGTTTTAGATGAGTACATAGTACAAAATAGATATTCATGAGCCTGTACTGATATAAATTACCGACTGACTGAACCCTGAATGAACGACCAGACAAGAGACAAGAGATCTATCTCCCATGCAAAAGATTTCCAAGTAATTTATGAAGAAACTATTTTCAGTGAGTCCCTACTAATGAAGTATAGACTAACACTAGTGACTTCTCTCCAAGTATTACAGCATGAAAAGGGTCAGGGGAGAGGAGAGTGAAAAACTGGACAAACCAGACAAACATAGCCTCAGCCAGGAGATCAAGGTGAAGAGTAACAGCATATCCCATGTGACAGTATGTACCCTTCCTATCACTGGACAAGAATGATAGTTTACCTCTTCCTGCAGAATCGAAAACTCCAGTATAATCATGAGTAAAACTACAGACAGGTCTAAAATGAGGGACATCTTATCAAATACTGGAAGAGCATCACTCATGAACGCCCGTGTCATCCAAAGCACGGAAAATCTAGGAAAATCTAAGAAATTACCATAGCCAAGAGGAACCTAAAGAGAGATTACAACTAAATATAACATGGTATCCTAGAATGAATATTCTGGAGCAGAAACAAAAAGGATATTAGGTTAAAACCTAAGGGCATAGGAATAAACTGTGAAATTTAATAATAATGTATCAATGATACTGTTTCATTAGTGGTGACAAATGTAACATACTAATAATGTAAGGTGTCCATAATAGGGAAAACTGTGGTCAACAGGAACTCTCTGTACTATCTACACAGTTTTTCCACAAATCTAAAACTATGCTAAAACAAAGAGTCACCAAAAAATATAGATTAAAGAGTTTTAATAAACTCAGCCCAGTAGATTTCTTACCTCCAACCACTCCCACAATATGGTTGATTTTCCAGGGAAGTGAGCACCACATCGAAAACATTTCCTTCCATGTAACAAAGAACTTGGTTAAGATTCTCTTTTCCTGATGACAGTATCTGTGTTAGAATTCATAATAAGGAATATCTCATAATTAGACAAACTTAAAATATTCAGAAAATGGCCATTAAAGAAGTTTGTCATAATTAGCAAACTCGGGGTACTCAGAGTATGGTTAATTTACCAAAGGAAATCATCATTCTAGACATTTGAAGACTCCTGTAAATATATTCAGGACAAAAAAAAAAAAATGAAAGAAAGGTTATTGACTACACAGAATCATAAATAATGTTGATGTAATGTGAGTCTGAATTTTAATATTGTAACTTTATCATTTTTATCAAATAATTTCAGAATTCATTAATTAGAAATGTGCCATTGATAACATTTTTTAAAAAGATTTTATGTATTTGACAGAGAGAGAGAGAGAGAGAGTGAGAGCGAGTAGGGGGAGGGGCAGAAGGAGAGGGAGAGAGAGAGAATCCTGAAGCGGATGCCCCACTGAGCTGAATCTCAGGACCCTGAGATCATGACCTGAGCCAAAATCACAAGTGGGCTGCTTCACTGACTGAGCCACCCACGTGCCCTCATTGACAGCATTTTTAAAAATAAAGTTGCAGGGGCACCTGGGTGGCTCAGTTGGTTAAGCCCTTGACTTGATTTTGGCTCAGGTCATGATCTCAGAGTCCTGGGATCCAGCCTCCGGGGGGCTCTGTGCTCCGTGGGGAGTCTGTTCAGGATTCTTTCTCTCCCACTCCCCCTGCCCCTGCCCCCACTCATGTTCCATCTCTCTGTCAAATAAATAAAGAAATAAAATGTTTGAAAAAAAAATAAATAAAATTGCAAATACTCTTATCTCACAGCAACACTTAAGTTGTAAAAGTAAGGAAAGCTGGATAGAGGAGAGCATGAGCAAAGTTGATGGGCAGCATTGCCAATTCCTGGAAGGGTTATACACTCTCATCCAACGTGTAGTAAATCAACCTTTTATCACGTGACAAGTTCTAGAGTAACACCCGGGTCTCCATCATGCAAAACCACGAGTCAGTACTCTTCCTCCATCAAACTCAGTTTCTCGACTAGGAGCCACGCAGTCAGCCATGCTGTTCATACTCAAGTTCTTGGCCTTTGTGATGCCAAACTTAACCAATGGCCATTTACCACGTTGGCTCCTCTTTTGCATACTCCTGGGCTGCCTCCCCCTACTCTGGCCAAGCCTTATTTCTAGGATCTGCCACAGGGTTGTTTTTTTTTTTTCTTTAGTCTCTCCCTCCTCCCATCTCCTGACTTTAACTACCACATGTGGATGATCCCCAAGTCAATGTCATAGGCTGTCACCTGACTCTACTGAGTCCAGATTTCCTTACTCAACATGTGCTAGTAATTTCACCTGAAGACCTTTCAAAATGTCCTTTTCCATCTCAGTACCACCACCCTCCTGTTGTTCAAACCAAAAATCTGAAAGTCATTCTCTCTCCTTTGCCCCCACATCTCACTGTTAGGAAGCCCTGCCTATTCTGCCCCCAGCTGCACTCCAAAGCCCGTCAATTACCTCCATCCCAATGGTGCCAGCCCCATCCATGGACAGGTCCCACCCGTAGGACCACCATCGCCTACTGGCTTCCTGCTTTCACTCTTGTCAACCAGTTATGTATTTCATGTATTCTAAGATGTACACTTTTTTCATACTTCAACACCTCTGAAATTGGAATACATCTTACACTCAGTTGATGGCACTTTAAAATTGCACTGGTTCTTCTTTTTTTTTTTTTCTTTCAAATTGTAACATCTCAAAAACAAGAGTGGAGATATTACAATCAATGGTATCTTAACTCTGATGAAGGACATGGCATAGTTTTTCCACACAACCGCAAGAATAAAGATTTTCAAATGCAAATCAGAGCATAGTACTCTCCTGCCCAAACTGTTCCAATGGTTTCCACTGTTCTGAGAGAAGCAAATATGTAAGATAAAATATAACTTCCTTGACATGCCATATGAGGCCCTTTAGTATCTGGCCTCTGCCTAACTCTGACTTTCTATTTTTTTCATATGATACCTCAATCAGTAACACTTGGTCTTCATCCAATTTCACAAAAGATGCCAAGCCCACCCTGGTGAAGTCTGCCCTCTTTCTGCCCCTTTTCCATTTTATACCTGGCTCCTTCATACGAGCCATGTGCTCATGCACATGTGGCTAACACCCCCTTCTTCCTCAGTTACCCTTGGACGCATTTATTTCCTGCACAGTATTTAATGCTCTCTGAAATGATCAATACTCTCTCACTCAGTGATTGGCTTTCCTCTGCATGACGCTATAAACTACGTGGCTGTTGGGAAATGTTCTGCCCTATTGCCCGATTCTCCGTGCCCATGGCAGTATCTGGCTAACAGGCGGAGATAAGTAACTTTTGTGGACTCCTCGATTAAATAAAAGAAAAAGTTACCTTAGAATCAAGCCTTTCGAAAATGTCCCTTGGGAAGGCAGCATGCTGTGATGGAAAAGAGAAAGATCGGGGAAACACGGCTTAGGATCCATCTGTGCCACTCGCCGTTGTGTCACTGTCTTGGTCGATACGGACTCATGCGCAAATTAGGAGATTGTGGGAGGGTAAAGTGAAATGAGGTACAAACTTGATGCTATTCACAGAGCACATTTTGTGCCATTACGTTGTGACTCTCCACTGACAATCATTTTTGTGGTTTTATAGAAATCTGTTTGTATGCTATCACGTCACTATTCAGCAGACGTTTATAAAATGGAATGTGCACCCAGGGCTTCTAATCCCATTCTCTAGTAGAAGGAACCAGGGATCCTTGAAGAAATGGCTGATTCTAGGACTAGGTCCAGGGAACACACCAGATGAGCCAGTCACATCCGTCGGTGACAGAAGTTAAGGGTGGGCTCAAAAACCAAAAGGATGTGGATATATCACAAGGTCGGAGAGCTACCTAAAGGAGTTCCCAATGGCCAAAGTTGAAATGATCTGAGCAGCAGAATAAACAATATAGTACGGATTATAACAGACATATAAATAAATATATGCAAGTCCGTACTCACATAAATGACTGACTACACAAGCGAGGGAGGAGATAAATCTTTTTTTTTACTAAGAATTCCAAATAATGCACTTGACCATGGACTGGAATTGATGATCCACTTCCAAGTTACCGTGTATGGATGGGGGAAGCAAAATAATTTTAGAAACCTGAAAAACACCACCTTGTCAAGTCAGAGACCAAGGAGAACTTCACCGGGATAGCATGGGGAGAGCATCGCCCTCTCAAGTGTTGTGACAAGAAGGGCTTTTCATTTCTGTGGTATTCTTCCTCAGAACTTCAAACATGGGAAATCATTAGAAAAGTCTAAATTGAAAGGCAAGCTACAAAATTACTGGCTCATATTCCTCAAAACTGCCAAGGTCATTAAAAAAAAAGAAAAGGAAAAGGAAAGGAAAGGATAAAAGAAAAGAAACAAAAAGAAAAAGGAAAGGAAAGGAAGGGAAGGGGAAGGGGAAGGGAAGGGAAGGGGAGGAAAGGAAAGGGAAGGTGAGAAGAGAAGAGAAGAGAAAAGAAGGGAAGGGAAGGGAAGGGAAGGGAAGAGAAAGAAGAGAAGAGAAGAGAAGAGAAGAGAAGAGAAGAAAAAGGAAAGGAGAGGAGAGGAGAAGGGAAGGGAGGGAAGGGGAGGGGAGAAGAGGGGAGGGGAAGGGCAGGGAAGGGAGAGGAGGGGAGGGGAGGGGAGGGGAGGGGAGGGAACTCTGAGAAATTGTCCCAGGCCAGAAGAGAATAAGGACTCTTGACAACTAACCGTAATGTGGGACACCAGATGGTGTCCTGGGAGAGGACCAAGGCACTCATGGAAATGCTGGTGAACTTGCAGTAGAGTCCAGAGTCTGGGGAAGATTAATGCACCAAGGCCAGCTTCTTCGTTTTGACAAAGGCCTCCTTATCCCATGAGATGGTAACAGTGAGGGCACTTGAAACAGTGAGGGGGACATGGAAACTCTCTTTATCACCTCTAACTCTTTTGTAAATCTAAAATTGCTCAAAAGTTACAAGTTTATTTGGAAAAAAAAAAAACCCATATGAGTGCTCTTAATAGATACATGACAATTCTAGAAAAAGCTGGCCACTGGGCTACGTAAATGGCATTCAGAGAAGACAGATACTCATCTCTTCACCAAATTCCTTCATCACAGGGGCTGGCCCTGGGCTTAGCCCAAACCCTACTTCCCGTTCTCCCCTGTGGTTCCTCGCCCACTCTAATAACCGTGGCCATGCAGAGAGGTGCAAGGAGACGTTCTCTGAAGGAACTTTCGGGAAGTATTTTGTGTGAGGGGCAGGCAACTGGGGAAAGCCAACTTTTCGGACCTTTTCTCTTTTCTCCTTCCCACTGCCTGTGAAGTGGAGAAAAGGCTAACGCTGTGGGCACCATCATGAATCTCACATGGGGACCCTGCCCTGAAGAAGGAAGCATGTCACTGAGGATGGACCAACAGAAAGACGGAAGAAACTGCACCCCTTCTCCTCACACAGAACCACCACACCAGGTCTCACCTGGCAACCTCAGGACAAGCTTTACGTGGGTGTAGTGACGAGTCTGATTCCACTTGGTGCTGTAATTTTTTTCTTCATTTTTTTTAATTACTGGAGTATATGACAATGTTTTATCAGTTCACGCTTTTTTTTTTTTTTTTTTAATGTTTGACTGCTTATAGCTTTAAAGGCTCGCCCCACACACTGAGATAGGATGAGAAGAAATCTAGCTGCTTCCACCTTTGGTGCTGGCTAGAGATTCAAACCATGCCCGCATGGGAGTCATCACTCTGGTCCCACCCCCTAACCATGGTAGAAGCTGAGACCAGTCTTTTGCCCACACTCTCCGGCCACTCTAGATGTGCTTGAGGGAGGGGGCTTCTTTCTTCCCTCAGAGCCTCAATTATATATACAATAACCCCTCCCTTATTCTTTCGGTGTGTGTGTGTGTGTGTGTGTGTGTGTGTGTGTGCGTGCACGCACACAGCATCATGGACCTTGTGATCTGAACCAAACTCCGTGAGAGTTCATCAATCTCTCCAAATGACAAAACTGCATTTTCAAGTCACTGATATATTGGCGACATGCTGCCTGTCCAAATCCTGAGCAATACACTCATCGCCTCACTTAATTCTAAAGAAAACACTAGTGAGGTAAGTACTTGCAGTAGGTAGAATCCTCAGACACACTCTGTGATTCCTGGTCCTATGATAATCCCCTCTCCCCCAAATGTGGGCTAGACCTATAACCTCCTTCCAACCAACAGAATATGGAAAGGAGAAGTGGTCTTGTAGATGTAATTAAAATGCTTAACCAGCTGACTTTAAATGAATCAAAAGGGAGATCATCAGGCGATTCCTTTAAAAGAGGATCTATCGGTCAGAAAGTTTCTCCACCTGACTTTGAACCTCAAAGCTGCTCTGTGGACCAGGAGCTGGTCACAGGCCTCAGCTGATCACTACTCAGAAATCAGGCCCTGCCAACAACCAGGTGACCTTGGAAGAGGTCCCCAAGTTCCAGAAAGAAGCACAGCCCAGCTGACACCTGTATTCCAGCCTTTCGGACACCTGAGCAGACAACCCAGCCCAGAGTTCTGACCCACTGACCCTATGAGTTAATAAATACATGTCGTTTTAAGGCACTGAGTTTGTGGTTAGTTGTTGTGCAGCACACAAAACCAATACAGTACTAATATTCTTCTCACTAAAGACAAGGCAAATCTGAGAATTACTGGGGAGGCCAGTAATGGCCTTATGGACACTCATGTTAAGAGAAAGGCCTAGAGTTTGAACTCGGGGATGTCTCACTTCAAAGTCCATACTCTTTCCTGCTGCCGAATCCACCTTCGTGATTTGCATCACAGTCGATTCCGAGAACTTCCAGAAAACAAACCAAGTCTTACTCACCTTTGAATTACCCAAGGCACCTCGCCTGTGCTAGATTCTCGGTCATTGTTTGCCAAATTCAACGCGCAGTTTTAAAGTATGGAGCATCACAGACAAGGCTAATTTCCAGTGGCCCAAAAGTCGACTTCCTTCATCTTATCAGAACCTCCCAGCAAAGTTCTTAAATACAGATTTGCGGAGGTTAAGCACTTTTATCTGTTCTTAGAGTGGGTGGATGTTTTACGTGCAAAATTAGACTATGACATGAGATTTTTACAAAGCCTTTCATTTCTGCTTAGCTCTGTTGCCTGACTGCACAATCCGAAATTAGAATTTGTTCCCTTTGTGTGCGTCGCAGGCTGTCATTTTCATGACAATTATTCACTGTTTCATTTTTTAACATCCAGCCACTCTACATTATTGGAGTTGGTTCTATTTCCATTTCTATCCACCTGAGCAACATCATTTGGAAATAACCACAAATTTGAATATTCAGGTAGATAAGAAAACACTCTCCTACATTTTACCTCTTCTCATTAAATGAATGCCATGTGGGTAGCATACAGAATAACAGGAAAACATGAAGCCATAATCGGATGCACTTTTGTAGATAATTCAGATCAATATTTCTCCCTACCTTACTTCAGTTCCTCCTAAAATAGCACTTGGCCTATTGCAATTATCTCCTTCCTCCCGACATTCTATGGTTATGTAACTCCACTATGTTATCTACACAGTCACCATAAAGCCTTTGACAATGCAGATCTGATGTTGTTTTTTTTAAGATTTTATTTATTTATGTGACAGACAGAGATCACAAGTAGGTAGATAGGTGGGGCGGGGGCGGGGGGAAGCAGGCTCCCCGCTGAGCAGAGAGCCTGATGTGGGGCTTAATTTCCAGACCCTGGATCATGACCTGAGCCGAAGGCAGAGGCTCAACCCACTGAGCCACCCTGGCGCTCCCTGATGTATTTTCCAAATCAGCTAGGAGCGCCATGAGGTCAGGTAGCATCTCTGGATTTGTTCACCATTATAGCCTGAGCACCTAGCTCTGGGCCTGGTGCAAAGTAGGTAGCTAACTAACATTTGCTAATTAAATAATAGAACATATAAATATTACTCTTTGCCCAGTGGAAACCCCTCAGTAACTTTCATTTATGTTTAAATCTTATTCAGATATAATCTTCATTTTTTAATCTTCCAGATGCCAAATATTTTCATTGCCACGTATATGTTATTTCATATTATTTATTAGTTCACTTGTGGATGGATGGATGGACGGACGGATGGACGAGTGGATGAATGGGTGGATGAATGGGTAGATGGATGGGTGGATGGATGGATGGATGGATGGGTGGGTGGATGGATGGATGGATGGATGGATGGATGGATGGATGGATGGATAGACGGACGGATGGATGGGTGGATGGATGGATGGATGGATGGGTGGATGAATGGGTGGATGGATGGGTGGATGGATGGATGGACGGACGGATGGATGGGTGGATGA
>ML107644.1:0-11224 GCA_003697995.1 Taxidea taxus jeffersonii | reverse complement strand
GGATGGATGGATGGATGGATGAATAGATGGATGGATGGGTGGATGGACGGATGGATGGACAGATGGATGCATGAATGGATGAACAGATGGATGGATTAGTGTGGTTGTTTTTGCTCCAAGAATATAAACTCAATGGAAACAGAGACTATCTTTGCCTTGGCCACAGTAGCTACAATGCCTAGCTCATGGTAGGTGCTTACTAAACATTTATCAAATAAAGCCAAATTATTTGACTTCAAAGTTTCTAAATATTGAAAATATTGACTCAAATCATTCAGGGGCTAAATTGTTTATTAAAAATGCTTCAGGGGCGCCTGGGTGGCTCAGTGGGTTAAAGCCTCTGCCTTCTGCTCAGGTCATGATCCCAGGGTCTTGGGATCGAGCCCCGCATCAGGCTCTCTGCTCAGCAGGGAGCCTGCCTCCTCCTCTCTCTCTGCCTGCCTCTCTGTCTACTTGTGATCTCTGTCTGTCGAATAAATAAATAAAATCTTTTAAAAAAAAATGCTTCAACTCTCTATTTCACTCTGTATGAACAGATACAGCTTAGCAATCACAATTATCCCTGTTTCTCAAACTCAAAGCCCAGTCATGGTGAAAGAGTCACATGTATGTCAGAAACATGCAGCATCCACAAACGACACCCCTGACAGTGAGAACAGCATGATTCTCATGATGAAGGTTGCACTAGTACTCTTCCAAGACTGTGGAGCCCTTTGTAGGATTCTTCACAAATAGTATCTCCTTAAAATCCTTATGGTATACCTATAAGTGGCAGTAATTATGCCCATTTAGGGGTGGAGAAATCAGCCCTATGAGAGGTTCCAGTGTTGGCACAGGTTCACATAGTTACCTAGATGAAGAGCTGAGGCAAGATTATATATATCCCAGTTAGTCGGGCACAGTTACCAGTCTTTTTTATTAAAGATTTTTTTTTTTTTTTGAACGGAGAGAAAGTAAAAGCAAGGGGAACAGCAGGCAGAGGGAGAGGGAGAAGCAGGCTCCCACTGAACAAGGAGCCCAATTTGGGACTCAATCCTGGGATCCTAGGATCATGATCTGAGTCAAAGGCCGATGCTTAACCAACTGAGTGACCCAGAGGCCCCTACAGTTCCCAGGCTTAACTGGAAGGCTATCTTGTTCTCATCAATGAGAGGATCTCTGGGGAAAATGGTGATCTTTGAGGTGAAATGCAGATATGAACAAAATAGGCAGCAATAATATTTTTCTTTTACAAATAGAAGAACTGTCACATCTCTGTGGCGTGAGTATTGTCAGCTTCCCTTGTGCCTGGACCAACTTTCGTCCTGCCCACGCCTATGTGGACGGCATTTCCACTTAGGCCAGCTCCTGTTCTGCTCCTCCGACCTGAAGGGCAAGGGCCATGTCTTAGGATCTGCTGTAATTAGAAATCAGCAGAACCTCGTTTGAGATCCTGGCTTCTAGAGTCAGATTCTTGAGATGAAAGCCCATCTCTGCTACCCTGAATGAGCCATTTATTTGACCTCACTGGATCTGTGGTATCCTTGTGGATCCATGAGTACTCACATCTAAATCAAAAGGTTACAATGAGGACTAAAGGTATTTATCCATATGAAGTGCTAGGCAGGGTACCCAGAATGACTTTTTTTTTAGGACATCTGACCTCCCTGATACTGGTTATTTGTGTTGAGCTCTACTTCATTTTTCTTGGAAGCCATTTGCATAAAGGGATGCATTTGTCAACCACATCCATTTGGAATCTTCTTGGCTACAGATGAAAGACGACAGAATTAGACAATTACCTATGAGAGCTAGCGCCTCTCTTGACAGATCCTCAGATTTATCACTCATTGCGGGCCACGTGTACCCCGGCGACCATCGCCCTCCCCGGGGCCGTGCACCCAGAATTAAGGCAATGAACATGATAAACGGAAGTCGAGTTTGTTTGTATCATGACGAAAACATCCAAATGAGCCTTTGTCTCTTATTAAAAGCAGCAGATTTTGCCCCAGAGTATTAAAAGTTTTAATCCAACATTCTGTTTGCCTGCAGGCAAGGCATTCTGTCAGGTAAAATAAAAACACAACATTTCAAGTTCTGCTCAGAGTGTGATAAATCAAGATTTTAAACAAAAATGACAAATGTTCTTTTTTGTCAAAGTAATTTTGAAACCCAACTCTGTAATTGCCTTCAGACATCTTATTTCCTCATGTACACTTCCTAAGAAACTTCAGGGTACTTGTCTCATTACTAATTAGCTCTAAATGCAAGCTCGGTTTTCCTTTAATAAAATATAGACTTGTCTGTCTTGGGCGAATGGGACTATATGAGCTTGATGATTTCTTATTTACTAAAAACCACAGTGGAGAAAATCAACTTGTTTATTCTCAATTAAAATTGATAGGATGCATTTTCAAATCTTTTTTTTTTTTTTTAATTCTTTCACGAAAATTTAAAATCTCCCGAATGGCTGGTCCATTGGACAGCCATGTTGAAGCATGGAGATGTAACCTCTAATATTCAAATGCCAACTGATAACCCAAAAAGACAGCCCCATTTGCCTTTGGGATACATCATACATTCACCTTTGATGATAAACATTTCTGAGGCCTTGGGAACTGACAAACCGCAGGGAAGGAGTTCACCTGGTAACTGGCTGATGGAAGGACCCAGAAAATATCCCGCCTCTCCATTTTTCTTTTTAAGATGTTATTTATTTATTAGTTAGAGAGAGAGAGAGAGAGAGCACAGGCAGACAGAGAGGCAGGCAGAGACAGAGGGAGAAGCAGGCTCCCTGCCAAGCAAGGAGCCCGATGTGGGACTCGATCCCAGGACGCTGGGATCATGACCTGAGCCGAAGGCAGCCGCTTAACCAACTGAGCCACCCAGGCGTCCCCCGTCTCTCCATTTTTAACACTGGTTAGAACTCCCTCCCACTTTCCCTGTCCCAAGATGGCCATGCTCAACTCCTTCCTATCACAAACAGCATCTTCAAACCAGCAGGAGGGACCACTGTACTCATGCTTGGACGCTTTGTTTAAGGGTCTTTTCCACAATGAAATGAAGAGACTAATACAAAGCATGGATCATTAGAGCCAATAAAGCATGGGCATTAGGGGACAGGACTGTTTCTAATTTAACCTCAGGGCCTCGGCGCCTATGTATGGCCATGGGCAGGAATCTTCTGCCCAAGGTAATAATATTGTGGGACCATTAAGGAACCATAAAACTTTCAGCCTTTGTACATTATGTCCCCTCAGAGGTTATCAGAGTTCTGCCAATTTCAATTGGATATCTGTATCTTTAACACATCAGTAACTTTTGGGGACCAGGCTAATAAAAACTCAGGAAAACAAGCTTTCCCCTTCAAGTCTTTCCCAGGCATATTGTGAATTTTACTTTATTCTAGGCCATGAGCACTGTAAAAAATAATCATAATAAAAAGAAAAAATACAGAGAAGCAAAAGGAAGCAAACAAAATTCACCCTCAGTTTCAACCCTCAGAGGTAACTACTGCAAATTTCTTTCTCAGCTCCTGCCTTCCTTCTTTCCTTCCTTCCTTCCTTCCTTCCTCTGTTCCTTCCTTCCATTCGCCCTTCCATTGTTAATAATTTGTCTCAGCACCCCAGGGTCAGAGCTCACAAACTGTGACCTTGAGCAACTTACAATCCTCTATGCAGACAGTACCTACCTCAACATTATTGCGCAGATTAAGCAAGTTATCATGAATAAATTTTAGAATAATGCCCAGCAAATAGGAAGCAACTGGTGTTACTGTATACTAATACTTCTGTGTAATTCCATCACACCATCTGTGGTACTATTCCATAATTGCCTCAGAACAGTGTATCATCAATGATTCCAACTTGAATCAATCTATTTCTACAAGTTTTCCAATGCATGAATGGTGCTCCATCACACACACACACACCCCTCTCTACTCATTTAATTCCCTGTTCTTTCATATTTAATTGATCCCAACTTTTCTAAGATTTTATTTATTTTTTCGAGAGAGACACAAAGAGAAAGAGAGGAGCAGAGTGAGAGGAACAAGCAGACTATGTGTGAAGCATGGAGCCCCTCACGGGGCTCGATCTCACAACCCTGAGATCATGACCTGAGCAGAAACCAAGAGTCAGATGCTTAAACGATTGAGCTACCCAGGCACTCCAATCCCAACTTTTCAATATGTATGGCCTTCTAATTACTCTCTAGTAAGAAATCGTAAGAGATCTGACCTATTCATGTTTTCTTCTATACCTCAGTCCATTCCTCCTTTCCTACAGTATGGAAGAGTTTGTTTGAAAAGAGACTAATGGATTCAGCAATGAAGATGATGAGGCTTTTAAGGTTGGCCAGGTGGTCAAAGCTGAGAGTGAGACCAAATTCATGAGAAATTATAATACATTTGAAATTAAATATATTACATGGTTCTCCTTCAGGCTGGCATGCAATCTTGGTCAAAAATGACTAAAAATCTGTTTCCTAATCCATTCAACAAAGAGAATACAGACATCAATTGAATGAAATGTCATGTAAACAAGCACTTTAAAAAACTATGAAATGGGCTTCTGCCACTGTCACATATACATGAGCAAAGTATTGTTTTATATTTTATAAAGTTGAGGTAGAAGATTCTTTTTCATTTTAATTTTTGGGTTTTTTTTCTTTAAAATATTATTTTCAAGATTTTATGTATTTATTTGACAGAGAGAGGGAGATCACAAGTAGGCAGAGAGGCAGGCAGAGAGAGAGGGGAAAGCAGGCTCCCTGCTGAGCAGAGAGCCCAATGTAGGGCTCGATTCCAGGACCCTGAGATCACGACCTGAGTCCAAAGCAGAGGCTTTAACCCACTGAGCCACCCAGGTGCCCCTAAAATATTCCTTATAAGGAAAAGGATGTTTACCACTTATGTAACAGGGCATATAATATATTTTAAATATATTAGGAATTTCTGTAAACAATAACAGAGACAACAACGGTCTGAGAGAAAAATTAGGCAGAGGATATGATCAGGCACTCGTAGGCAATGAGGTTCGAACAGCTTCTAAACACGAAAAGTAATTCTAACTCCTCATCCCGTAAAAGGGATCAAAATGAAACTTTTATAAACTCTCACATTACATTGATAAGACTGACATAAAATTTTTAAGCCTTGATAATATATTAAGTAGAGGTTTCCAGGGCATGAGAAAGGGGATTTTCATACATTGATGACAGATGTATAAAAGGGGGACAACTTCATTGGGGAACCATAGCTATTAATGTTTTAACATAAATGTGACTTTTGAACCAGTGTTTCAAGTTCTGGGCTTTATCACAGTACATAAATAGAGAAAACATGGTTTGTAAGAGGAACATATCAAATAGCTTCATGGCCCCTCAGTACATGTTTGGTTCAATAAAATACAGAGCATTCTTTCTTGGAGTATCACTCAGCCATTACAAAGATGAGACCGCATCAGGAAAACGAAAATTAAAACCATAATGAGAAACAATTACATGTTCACCCAAACTGCTGGAATGTAGAAGACTGATAATACCAGGGGCTGGCAATAATGTGCAAACAACGAGAACTCTTAAGCATCACTGGTAGGAGTACGTTCTTTACTCCATATGGAATGCATTCCATACTGTTTTTGATGACTGCTTGGCTCTGTCACAGCCAAACATCACATCTGTTCCACTCCGAGGTATGAACCCAGGGGGAAATTAATATCTGTGTCTACCTAAATAGATTTACAAGAATATTCTAAGAGGGGCACCTGGGTGGCTCAGTGGGTTAAAGCCTCTGCCTTCGGCTCCAGCCATGATCTCAGGGTCCTGGGATGGAGCCCCGCATTGGGCTCTCTGCTCAGCAGGGAGTCTGCTTCCCTTCCCCCTCTCTCTGTCTGCCTTTCTGCCTGCTTGTGATCTCTGTCAAATAAATAAATAAATAAATAAATAAATAAATAAATAAATAAAATATTTTTTAAAAAAGAATATTCTAAGAGCCATATTCATCACAGCATAAAACTAGGAGCCCATACAACCATAATAGACAAAGTGTAGTATATTCTTACAATAGAACACTGCATAGAAATAAGGCAAGACCCCGATCCATGCCACAAGATCAATGACTCTCACAAAGTGATGAGGAGACGAAGCCTGGTACAATCAGGTATAGAGTGATGATTCAGTTTATATAAGGTTCAAAAACAGACTAATGCATGGCACAGAAGTCAGAATAATAACTGCTTCTCATTATACCATGTCATTAATTGCAAAAGTTCTAATTCAATTTTCCAAAATGAACTAAAAGAAAATATTTACAAAGTAGATGGACTATTCAATTCTGGTTCACTTTCACATGCAATTGTAGGAATTCCTGATGGACGTGTAAGTGTTGACTTTTACATCTCACTCACTGGTAAAATTTCAAAACAATGAAATTCCTGCTATAATTAGTAGAGCATAAGAGGCAGATCTCTAATCCATGGGAAGCAGGACTGAAAGTAATGTTTTTTAATAAATTTAAAAGGAAGCCATCTGACCACACAAAACAGAAGGCTATTGGAGTCATCTCACTCTCTGGGATTGAAGGAAGAAATTCAGTGATGGACGGAAAAGCTAAATCCACAAAAATAAAGTTGGAGGGGCAAAGACCCACCTGCGTAGAGTTGGATAAAGCTGATGAAATATTCAGAACTAAAAGTACATTGGAAGGATTTGTTGATCTCACTAAAAATACATATTCCTATGTTTTACTCTAGAGTCACTGAAATGAAGTATCCTGGGTGAATCCAGGATGTGATGTACACGCACGTGCTTGCGTGTACCTGTCAGCTGGAACGCAGGTTGTAACTGTTGTGGTTACCCCACGAATCGTTCCAGTGGTTCCGATGTGGTCAGTGGAACCTTGGCGTTCTTGGCTTTGAGAACCCCTAGTTAAGAAGTTTCCCTCTATTTATCTCCACGTGTATCTTCCTACTTGGAAACAGACCAGTGCGAGGCGAAATCAAAACACATTTTGACTCTTGGGTATTTCTTAAAATATTGAAAAGCAAAGTGTATTGTCTTCGAAGATATCAGAGGCAGTGGGGGGTGTTAAGAAGTATTAGAGCTTGAGAGTAAGACTTTTGACCAGACCAAGTCAATGAATAGCTACCTGTTCATGACTCTGTTTGCCCATCCGAAAAATGGAAACAATGCTGAAGATACAGAAATGATGTTCACAAAGCACCTAGCATACAATACGCACGCTTATTATTACACATTATTATGTCTTTACACATCTTACCTAAACATACGAGGCATTTTTGCTCAAATAATTCAAGAGGGGATTAGGACGTCAGTCAGTTTCAGGGGGGGTGGGGATTTTCATGTCAAAACATATTTCCTGTAATTTTCTGTATATAGCTTTTAAGTCTCCATTTTACTTTGCTTATCTTAGACTGGAAAATGAGTTCTAAAGGAAAGCCTCATAATAGATTGAGCTATATTCCTCATGACTGACTGCGCCGACAGCTTTGTCCCCAGCGCCAGCATAGCTTAGCACCTAGAAAATGCTCAATAAATATTGTGGAACTCACAAATACACAAAATGATCCATCAAGCTATTACAAGCATCTTTAATTAAAAGAATGCATAAGCCGCTTTGTTATCCCTTAGACATGTGATAAGGAAAACAAAGCAACTTTTTTCAAGGACAGTGAGGAAGGTCAGATTATTAGTATGTAAGGTTAGAAGAAGAACACAGTAGCATGTCTTAGGTCACATCTAATTACACAGTCGAGTTTACGAACACTGTCACGTTTTGCTTCCTCTCTCAAAAAAACGATGACATGAAGTACAGCCAATCTGAAGCTCTTTGTCATAAGATTAACCAGTTGCAAAACTGAAGATAAAAAACCTTCAGTAAAAGCATCTAATAAATATTCCATAAACAGAACTCTCGTCACTGAATTAAATATTTAATAGTGTCTATTGTCTGGAAAAAATACCTTGGAAGGCAATAAAATTAAGCAAATGGATACAATTTCAGGTCAGTTAATCAGCAAGATGAACTGAGTTGCACAAAGCCAAGCTCTCCAAGTTTGTTAGTGTGAGACAGTAGGACAAAGCCACATCTTCATTCAGTTTATGACACAAGCCCAGATTCCCTCACGAACATACCTCCAGAAAGGTGTGAGAGAGGTAAGGTCACCCCCAAAGTGACAAAGGGAAGAGACACGTCTGAGTCTGTGGGATTCTCTACAAATACCTTGTTACCCAGAAACCTTCAAAGCAAGTATCGCAGGAGGGTAACTGAGAACCTACTTCCTAAGAAGCATTTCAGTCTGGCACCATCACCACCAACAGCACAAACGTGTGCCTTCTCCCGCGACGCCCAAGGCAAGGCCAACTCCGGTCAGACCACCAGCAATGCTGCCCTTGGAGGCACGTCCAAGATGGCCGCCACAGCGCCTGGGCTCCCATTCAAGTCCTTTCTGTCAACAGCCAACAAGGATTACAAGGCTCTCCAGCCCTCAGTGGTAAAGTAGAGAGAGAAGATCTCCACTCTGACAGACACGATATCCTCGGGGCGGGAAGACAAACAAACAGACAAAAATGTACTGTCAGATACAAAACGTGCTGAGTGAAACACACCAGGGCAACACAGTAAGGCAACGAAAGGATAGTGTAGGGATACAGCGAACTCAGAAGCTAAATGAGACTGGGTTTTCTGAAGCCTTTCCCTGAGGAGCCCTGGGGCGCCTGGGTGGCTCAGTGGTTTAAGCCGCTGCCTTCGGCTCGGGTCATGGTCTCAGGGTCCCTGAGGAGCCCTAAGGAGGTTCAGCTAGGACCTGAATGGCAGGAAGAGCCAGGAAGCTGAGGGAAGACCAGGGAGAAGGTTGTTAACAGACACACAGAGAGAACAGACGGGATCGAGACCCTTGGGCTGGAGCAAGCTTGTGACACAATGGCAGGGATCGGCAAATATGCTCTGCAAAGAGGTAAAAAGGTAAACCTTTTGGCCCTATGTGCCCCCCAGACAGTAATTTGCCAAGCCCTGCTCTGTTCCTAATGGAACTATGTTATTCATACTTCTCTCCGAAAAGTTCCAATCACAAGTGTCCACTTGTCTTACAATTTATTAAGCTCCAAATCCCCACTTTTCCAAACTCCACTGATATATTCATTTTAACTCTGTCTTATTTTAATGTTTCCTTTTTGCACTGACACCAGAAACTAAGATTTTACATCATACATTAATAGTAGAAACTACTTTTATTTATATGCAAAATACCACCATCCATGGATAATTAATATAGCAATAATTTAAAGCCTCTCTACTGCATTATGCATTATAAAACGGAAATAAAATAATCTATAGTGATCTTACAGCTCAAAAGAAAAAATAACTACACGGCTATACTTTTCTAAATATGTCTGCCTTTTATAGGCATTTCACTGATTCACATTTTAATTGTCCTATAAATCAGTCTCTTTCCCTTCTTAGCTCCCCCTCACATATCTTCCTTTTAGGAGACAGGGGTAGTCACCAGAAAAGAAAACAGAAACAGATACACAGAGATCAGAAAAAGCACACACACACACACTCACTATGAAATTATTCAATATACCGGCAGTCTGTCTGAAAAATAAAGTATTATTCACTGAAATTTAATTACTCCCTTTATTTCTTCACCTAGGTTTCAGGAATTTTGTATCACTGTTACCATCACCTTTCTTGACCAGAACTGTCAAACTGAGCACCGTCATGATGAGTATCTATTTGCTTTTCCATCTTCGACCGTAAACACCTTGAAAGCAGAGAACTTGTTGCTGTATCAGCTACAGATGCCTAAGCACAGAGAATACCTTGCTCATAGCTCAAGAAATATTTGTTCAATGTAATTGTTTTCAATGAAGGAAATAGAGAGCTATGTGATGCAGAATAAAATCTAGATGGAAAAGTCAAAGGGGTTCTGCTAGTAGATCTGCAACAGACATTTAAGACCTTCTGCTGAGCCATCCATGAATGGTCATCAGGAGAGGTCTCTGGGCAAAAGACTACTGAGATGGAGGCATCCTGGATCCTTTGAACATTTGCCCATGTAGGGGCACCTGGGTGGCTCAGCCAGTTAAGTTCCCAACTCTTGATTTCAACTCAGGTCATGATCTCAGGGTCCTGGGATTGAGCCCCACATTGGCCTCTGCTTGGGGATTCTCTCTCTCTCCTTCTCCCTCTGCACCCCCACTCTTACGTGCATTTTCTCTCAAATAAGTAATTATATCTTTTAAAAAATTACCCATATATTAATTTACCATGTTTAATTCAAACAGCAAAACCATACCCTAACAAACATTAATTCATTTAGCTTTCAAAGTAACCACCAAGGTAAATATTTTTATTAAATATACAACATCAGTAGTACTAATTTTACTGCTTTTACAATTGCTATCACTACTATTCCCAATTTAAGTAATTTGTGTAAAACCATAACTATTTACTGGAGACAGAAATGTATTCTGTTTCAAATCAGATAGAGCAGAATATTGACTTCTCAAATTGCCAATAAAGTTAGAACCACCCCTAAAAATGACAACATGACTGCAAAACTCCATTTCTTCTCATTAATTACTTAAGTCTGTCTCTTATTCTATTTCTTTATTCTTCCAGGAAAAAAGAAAAATCCTGAGTTTTCCATGGAATGTTCTTTACTTACCTAATTTATTTTTTATTTACTTTTATTTATTTATTTTGAGATAGATGGCATGCGAGCAAAGGAGGGGCAGAAGGCAAGGGAGAGAGAGAGAGAGACTATCAAGCAGGCTCAAAGCTCAGCATGGAGCCTGACATGGGGCTCGATCTCACGAACCTGAGATCATGACCTCAGCTGAAATCAAGAGTTGGATGCTCAACTGACTAAGCCACCCAGGTGCCCATAAAAACACATTTTAATTGAGAATGATACTTGCCGTGGGTTTTTCATAGATGGCTTTGATAATATTGAGATATGTGCCTTCTATCCCTACACTTTGAAGAGTTTTGATTAGGAAGGGATGTTGCACTTTATCAAATGCTTTTTCAGCATCTATTGAGAGTATCATATGGTTCTTGTTCTTTCTTTTGTTAATGTACTGTATCACATTGATTGATTTGCGGATGTTGAACCAACCCTGCTGCCCTGGAATAAATCCCACTTGGTCGTGGTGAATAATCCTTTTAATGTACTGTTGGATCCTATTGGCTAGTATTTTGGTGAGAATTTTCGCATCT
>RCUC01153554.1:0-50810 GCA_003697995.1 Taxidea taxus jeffersonii | reverse complement strand
TCTGGTGGAGCCTCTCATAGCTACACAGCTGCTCCCACTGGCCTGCTCCCCCACAGTCTGGGAGGCTCTCTGGGTCCTGGAAACATCAGAAAGGCAGCAGCCGGAGGCTGGGAAAATTAAGCCTTAGTCCATGGCTGATCCCCACGGCCCTGCCTCCAATGGGCCATCGAGAAACTCTATCCCAGCCCTGCACATCATCGCTGCTTGGCAGGTCCTGGAGAGATGGACACTCTCTAGCTGTCCCACTCCTCTTTTTGCTTGCTGTCTGACTCATTACTACTCATCCTGATCTCCCCTGAGGCATTGGGCTTTCTTACCTTTTTAGGATAATTAGCAAACCTATTATACAATAAAAACATGGCTTGGTTTCCATGGTGATTTGCATGCGCCGTCTCATGATGCTTTCTAAGGAGCCTATCTTAATCTTCATCAGCCCTACTGAGACTGGTCTCTGCTGTTATCTCATTACAGGGAAAGTTTCCTTAGGAAAACAGTGTTTTCCCTAATGCTTCTTTCACCAGGGCAAAAATTCCAATGTACTGCCTGGTGACCAGAGCTAACAATTTTGTACTGTATACTTGAAATTTGCTCTGAGAGTAGATCATAAATGTTCCCGGCACACACACATGATAGAAACTATTTGAGGTGATGGACATGTTCATTAACTTTATTGTGATCATCTCACAATCCATACATGTGTCAAATCTCGCGTTGTACACTTTATACATTTCCATTTGTCAAATATATCTCCATACAGCTGGGAGAAAGTAAAATTGGCACTTCGGAAGCAGAGACGTCTCAGGTTCAGATTCACTCATCTGCCTGTCTCTAATGCCTCCCGTAATTGAGAGTAACTGGTTTCTAGTCGTGAGTTGATATTATGGCCAGGAGATAATAAGCCCTTAGCATCCATGCTGTGAGACAGCTTGAAGACACGGAGGACATGTGTCTGTGTGACTATCCCACGAATACGGGCAGCAAAACCTTGAAGCCTGTGTTCAGAGCCTGGTCGGAAACCCATGAGGGATTTCAATCCCCCGAAACGGCAAGGTTGCAGAAGGGCAAAGCGCTGAGAACGATCAGGTTGGTGGGAAGAAATCAGTTTGAGTCGGACCCAGTGGGAGCCATGCCGTGTGGGCAACCTCTTAATGAATACAGACTTGCACTGCCCTGCTCACTATTTACCCAGCTGCGCCTGTTACCATTTCAATAATTTAAGGCAATTTGTTGCAGGGGTACCTTGACTGATGGCAATCAATAAGCAAGAAGCCTGGAAGCCAATCTCCACGCATGAGGGCCCCAGCTGGTCATCTAGGGGCAGGGCGCCTCTCTCTTAACCCTTTCTGTTCCTGGACCATCCCCAGAGAGGTCTTACCAAATGTCTCTTGCGGCATGGGTGGTTCAGTGGTAGAATTCTCGCCTGCCAAATGTCTCTTGCGGGAGCGCTCCGCATCTTCCCATCCAGCGCAGGGATGCACCTGGCAGGTTCCCGTCACTGAGCTACTCAGTGTGGTCCAGGGTCTGGCTGATTCCTTTTTTGCATCAGTATCATCCCGCCCTTGTGAGGCCAGATATGAATCGTGGGACCCTGCCCCAGACCTACTGAGGCAGAAACTCTGGGGATGGGGTCTGGTAAGCTGTGTTCCAACAAACCCTCCAGATGAGTCGGATGCACACGCACGTTTGAGAACCCGCTGGATGGGGGAAAGCTAAGTGCAAGTAGATTTGTTTCAACAGCCAGGATTATGAGTTCCAAGGTATGCATCTTCTCCTCCCACACCCAGCAAGCAACCCCCATCCTACTCCTACTCCTCTGTGTCCCTCCAGCATGCCTCCACCAGGACAGGCTGCCTCTCTCTGGCTCTGTCCCCCAGCCCTGCCAAGCATGGCATCTCCTCCACACCTGAAGGGGACAGTTCTGGTTTTGCACACATTGCAACTGCCAGAATTGACAGGGATGACATGGATTTCATTTTACTCCATCTCCACAACAGCCAGCCACGACATTCCTCCCACCAACACCGCCCCCCCTCCCCCGCCCACCATGAGCCTAGGAATAGAATGAATTCAGCAAGTAGTTTTTGAAAGCCATATTTCTTGAATAGCCTCCGCTCTCCTGTGACCGAGGAGTGGCTCTTACTTCAGTAATTGAATTAATGGTAGACATTTCATCTAGAATCCCTTAGAATTATTCAGGATCTATTCCCCTCCCCCCCCACTCTCCCTCCCCCACCCCGCAACGAGAGCGAAAGCTTCAGCTCCCTTAAAAATATATATGGCCGCTCTCGTGAGCTATAACTCACACACCGTACTCTTTACCCTTCAAAGTATACAATGCAGTGATTTTTAGTGTATTCCCAAAGCTGGGCAACCATCACCACCATCAATCAGTTCTAGAACATTTCCATCCCCCTCAGAACACGCCCTGGACACTTTCACCATCACCCCCCCTCCCCCAAGGCTCATTCCTTCACAGCCCCAGGTAGCCCCGCAGCCAGCCACCTTCTGTCTCTGTGGATTTATCTACTGCAGACATTTCAATTATTTAATGTCAATGGGCTTACGCAGCATGTGGTCTTCTGTAGCTGGCTTGTTACACTTTGCATGATGTTCATGGGCGGGGGCGGGGGGGGGGCAGGGGAGCAGGAATCTGCACTTCATTCCTTGCCATGGCCGAATCCCAGCCAGTCTGACCTCGCTACTCTCTCATCATCGCCTTGTCACTTGTTAAGTTGGGTTTTAGTTCCAGACCGTGTAGGTGCATATATTTATTTTATTTTTGAAACAATCAATATTTATCATTAGTTTCAGCAGCAGCATCGTCTCCCTTCATTCCGCCCCCTCCCCTTCTCCTGCCTCATCCACCATGGTGGGGACTCGACTCTTACACTGAGTGTTGATGGAGCCATTTGGTTCTTACGCCTGGCTCTGAGCTTAAGGAATCAGGACTTACCAGGTAATTCTCTTCAACCTTCCCTGCCTTGTAGACAACACAGATTATAGGACACAGCACACACTCCTGTGTCCCAAGGGCTTCCTTGACATTGCTATGCTAACAACTCAAACTTAACATGCCCAACAGAAGACTCGGATTGTCCCCTCCCATCTCCAGAGCCACTCCCAGACTAACTTCCTCAGTTGCTGGATCTATAATACCTCTTCACTGATCTTCTTGCTTCTACTGTTGTCCTCCAGCAATCTATTCTTTCCCTAATTGCCTGATGGCCCATTTAAAGTATAATCTGGGGTCGCCTGGGTGGCTGAGTCAGTTAAGCATCTGCCTTTGGCTCAGGTCATGATCCCAGTGTCCTGAGGCTTCCTGCTCAGCGGGGAGTCTGTTTCTCCCTCTCCCTCTGCCTTTTTCCCCACACTCGGGCTCTCTCTCTCAAATAAATAAATAAAATCTTTTTTCAAAAAATAAACCAGGGGGCGCCTGGGTGGCTCAGTGGGTTAAGCCTCTGCCTTTGGCTCAGGTCATGATCCCAGGGTCCTGGAATCGAGCCCCGCATCAGGCTCTCTGCTGGGCAGGGAGCCTGCTTCCTCCTCTCTCTCTCTGCCTGCCTCTCTGCCTACTTGTGATCTCTGTCTGCCAAGTAAATAAATAAAATCTTTAAAAAAAAACAAACCAGAAATGTCACTTTCTAGCTTAAGAGCCCTTGATGACCTATGGTTGATCCTAGAATGAAATCCAGACTCCTTTTGGCTTTAAGCCCCTCCCAGCCTTGTCCACTGTCTTCCACCTCTCAGTAGAATAAGAGCCGGGACTCTTGTGTCCCATGCGGCGCTGAGCCTGGTGGGCTGGTTCTATTCCTGCCTTGGCCTCCCTGTGGTTCTGTCTGACCAATAGAACCAATAGACTCCAGAGTCATTGTTGGTTTTGGGTTTCCTGTGTTTTGAGCAAAGGCTGATGGCGGTGTGGTGGGTGACCTTCTGTGATGAAGGTGCTCATTGGAGAATACCAGTTCAAAGTATGTGTGTTTCATGATGCCTTTGGATAGGCTCTCACTTGGTGTTCTGGAATTTGTTGAGAAGTGTGGACTCTTTCTCTTCATCTCTTCCCTCATTTTCAGCTGTGAGCGGAGCTGTCTTGGGAGCTGAGGCTTCTGGGTTCTGAGGGCCACATCCTGGTGGCTTTTCTGGAGGTCAGGCTGGGGATCTGGATCCTGTAGATGACTTCCGGGTGAAGTGATTCCCTAGGAATGAAGACTGGTCTTCAGGGTAAGGAGTCACTAACATTTCTGCATTTGAGAAGAACAGCAAACATTAAAACATAAAACTTTTTTAAAAAAGATTTTATTTATTTATTTGACAGAGAGAGATCACAAGTAGGCAGAGAGGCAGGCGGAGAGAGAGGGGAAAGCAGGCTCCCTGCTGAGCAGAGAGCCAGATGCGGGACTCGATCCCAGGACACTGGGACCATGACCGGAGCCGAAGGCAGAGGCTTTGACCCATTGAGCCACCCAGGCGCCCCCATAAAACGTTTTAATAGAAGGAAAAAGCCCTTAATAGTAGCATTCCCTACACTTATAAATACCCAGCGGTGTTCCTAGTGACCAGTGAGAATGCATGGGACAGGAGGAGTTTTCCGGGGACATACTGGGCTTGCTGGGGTTAGGGAAGGGGCTTGCCCCATTTTCTCTTCCCCAAAAGGGCAGGCTCCCCTGCTGTAAGCTTTTGGGGCACTTGCTTCAGCCCCCAAATTTGAATTGCCCCATGGATTCTTGTCCATAGGGGTCTGTGCACTAAGACTGGAGGCATTTTGAGATTAGTTGGAGGGTCATCCTAAGACTAAGGGCAACATTATTGATAAGGCAGAAACTCCTTCCGACCCTTAGTTGGAAGGGACTTTCTGAATGTTGCTTAGATGTGAGAGGTTCCACCCAGGGGTAAAACCTGGAGTTCACATTCCTGATGAGTGAGACTGACCCAGGAGTTAAGGACCACAAGGCACACGGCAAATGTGATGTCAGAGGAAGGCATGAATTATGGGGGACCCAGAAGATGGAGTGACCCACACGGAGGGGAGGTGGCCCAGAGGGAGGGCTGCCTAAATGAAGGTCTGCAGACTTGAAACGTCTTGGGGGAAGTGCAGGCAGATCTGCCCTGGACCACCAGGTTTGGGAGCAGAGTTTATGCCAGAAGGTCAGCGTTGGCAGAGAAGATCACGCCAGCCAGAGGGTGAAAGATGGGTTGGAGGGGAAATGAGGGATGGGTTGGAAGGCTATGGCTCTGGCCCAGCTGTGGGGATCGAGAAAAGTGAGTGTCGGAGAGAGATGTCAGCAGTTAACACCAGCAGGCTCTGGCGGTGGCAGCTGGTCAAAGGAAGGGTTGAGGATGCTTTTCATGAATATGCCTGGAGCTCATGTGTGGTTCAATAGACTGAGATGGGAGTCATGGACTGATGATCAGGTTTGGGGAGAACAAACCAAGTCTGAGGCATCTGTGGGTTATCTGAAATTGCCCTTAAAGTAGGGAGCTGCAGTCTGGGGCAGCTTGTCCCAGACAAGCTGGGACCTTGTCACATCAGAGACGTTCAGACCTGGCGACAGAGCTTCACAGCAGGAACGGATTCCATGGTGGATGAGATTGTCCAGGGAGGTTACAGGTCAGTGGACACCGAGCCTCACTGGCCAACAGCATTTGCCTTTAATATTTCTCACACCCACTGCTGCGATGACATTGAGAGGGGCAGCGGAATCCCTTGCATCTGGGAGGGTAAAGGCCAGCCCCTGGACCCTCATGGAAATCTTACACGGGACATCTCTGTATGCCGGGCCACCGTTTCTGGGTGGAAGGCTGGGGGTCGGAGTCTGGTGTATTTACTATCAGAGTGTGTGTTTGTGGGGTCAGTGACTACTTAAGCTGGGAGATCATGGTGGCTCAATCCTGGGCCCCTGGGACGCTGTTCATTGGAAACAAGGCTTTTTTTGTTTTTTTTTAAGATTTTATTTATTTATTTGACAGACAGAGATCACAAGCAGGCAGAGAGGCAGGCAGAGAGAGAGGAGGAAGCAGGCTCCCTGCTGAGCAGAGAGCCTGATGCGGGGCTCGATCCCAGGACCCTGAGATCATGACCTGAGCCGAAGGCAGAGGCTTAACCAACTGAAGCACCCAGGTGCCCTGGAAACAAAGCTTTTATTTATTTTTTTAATTTTTTAAAAGATTTTATTTATTTATTTGACAGAGATCACAAGTAGGCAGAGAGAGAGGCAGGCAGAGAGAGAGAGGAGGAAGCAGGCTACCCGCAGAGCAGAGAGCCCGATGTGGGGCTCGATCCCGGGACCCTGAGATCATGACCCGAGCCGAAGGCAGCGGCTTAATCCACTGAGCCACCCAGGCGCCCCGAAACAAAGCTTTTAAAACAAAGAGAATATGTTTCACTGCCACGTAGCCAGCTCCTATTCCTTTCTGGCTGGGAACTGCATGCACCTGTTTTGTCGGAACAGGGAAGGGGGCAAGTTGCTCAACAGGAGGAGGCACCGATGAGCTGGGCCCAGCAGCATGTCAACCATCAATAGTTTTTCTCACCAATTAAATGTCCCCCATCAACTCTGGCTCCGATGCATCTGCTGGAGTGACAGGTGTCACGGGCAGATGGGACTGTGCGTGCCCCAGGCAGAGGAAGAGAAAAAAAACACATTGAAAGAATTTTGTTATTTGCTTTTGAGGGATTGTTTCATTTTCCTTTCAGCCATCAGAGTCAAATAAGACTCTGGGCTTAGGGCTGGAAGAGGTGGCAATGTGGATCGTGAAAGGAGCATGGCCAGAGGAAGGCCTCAGCTACCTTGTGACAATGGCCCCAGGAGGATGGAAGGGCAGAGGATGTTCCCGCAGGGCAGTGGCCTGGGAGACAAGGTGCTGGGGACACTGAGCTCGAAAGCTGCCCGGGCAAGGAAGGGTGCTTGTTCACCTTATGTTCTAAGGGGCACCTGACCTCTAAGTGAGGTCAGGGAGAGTTCAGCTGCTAGGAGGATTGTATTCATTTCCAACTCAAACTGGTTTAAGGAAAGGAAAGTAATGTTATTGGCGCCTATTACTGAGAAGCCCGGGGGTTAGACCCGCATCAGGCGTGATGGGATACAGATGCTGCGATGGACAGAGGTAGGTCTCTATCTCTTTCCTTTTTCCTTTCTGTGACTCCACTGTGGGACAGGCTTTTCTCATGCAGGGGCCACCAGCAGCTGTGGTTTCTGCAGCTAGTGATAACATTTGGAAGAAAGTTCTGGTTGAAGTCCCAGAACTGAATCTCATTTGTGTTGCTGGTTATGCAGCTGGGTGCTGGGACTGATCCAGCTTGGGTGGGGTGTCTCTATGTTGGGATGGGGACAGATGGAGTCAGCCTCATCCATGGGGATGGAAATGGTGGTGGTGGGGGACCGTTCCCTCGAGGAATATCAGGGTTCTGAACAAGCTGAATCAGTAAAACAAAACAATGGGAGTCTTGCAATGAGCTAGATAGGGCTCAGCAGCAGAAGCTTCGGGCTGCATCGTAATTCTGGGCAATCTCTCCTTTCATGGAAGTGTAATGAGAAGTAGTGTAATGAGAACAGGAGCCTGCCGGGGACGGGGTGGGGGGGGATGAGGGGGCTCTGGGGCCCAGCTAAGTTATTGCGGTTCAGTCAGGACGCTGGTTCTAGAGGGGCCTGGGATAGCCGGAAGGATGCCTGAGTACTTTCAGTGGATGGGAGAGTCTCAGACTCAGGATGAAGGCCGTGGAGTTTAAACTTCATGCCATAAAGCCCTGAGGCTTGATGATGTCTCAGGGTAGGAATGGCTGCTAAATGGGGAGGGGGAATTGGATCTGGCAACTGTGCCCAGCCTCATAATAGGCTCCCATTTAAAGAAAGGATTTTGTTGTCCAAAAAAGTCTAAAAAATATAAAACAAAACCCAAAAAACTGCTGGGCAAGGATGGTGGGAAACCTGCCTCTCAGATGCCAGCCCAGCCCAGCCTACCTCACGGAGCTGTCATCATGACAGGCTCTGGGGTAGCTCCAGAAGGAGTGACCGGCTGAGAAAGAAAAGGCCCAAGAGATGGGCAGGGGGCGCTGGGATCTAAGGAGTGGCCTTAGAGGCAGCAGGTGGGGGATGGGCCGGGTGGTGAGCCGCTGTGTGCATGGGCCCATGTCCCCTGTGCTCCTGGGGACACTTGTCGGAGAACAAATCCTATAGGCGGTTTCTGCCACTTGCAGAGGATTTACCAAGGATCGTGATTTCAAGCCAGAAAGGTGGGGGAGGGGGTTGGAATTGGGACCCCAACCCCAGGGCTCAGAAGACACTTGTCAAATAGCTGGTTTTTTATTATCATTGTTGTTGTAGTGTTATCTTTATTTCTGTCTCTTAACAAGATTGGAGGTGCCTCTGAGAAAAGATCCACTCATTTGTACGTCCGTTCATGCGTCTAGCTCCTGCTCCATGTCAAATGTGTTCCTCACCAGGCACCGGGCTAGGTCTTGGGCACATAGATATGACACATCTGGCCTCCAAGCCTGGGCCCTCCACGTATTAGCAAACAATTGCTGTGTGGTAAGATAGAGACAATGATGTGGGATGTAAAAACTGAGGGTTGCTGGAGGGCAGGTGGGTGGGGGGATGTAATTGGTAATTGGGTGATGGGCATTAAGGGGGGGCATGTGATGTGATGGGCACTGGGTATTATACAAAACTGGACACCGCCAGGGTCTTCATTTCTCAGACAGTGGGGAGGGACTGAAGGTCTTGACGCCAGGGAGAAGAATCGGCTGGTGGCAAGAGGAGGAATTTGGGTGCGGAGTGTGGGCCTGGAAGCAGAGACAAGTCATGGGCTGAGAGATAATGAAGCCTGATCTTTCAGTAGGGGGAAAGGTTTCCTGGATTCCAGAGACCGTCAGGAAGGACGTGCAGTATAAATCAATGTTATCAAAACAAAAAGAAAGGAGGAGCAAAGAGAGAGCACATTGTTACTGAAGGCACCCGACTGTCTTTTGGGGGGAGGGTGTGGTCAATAGGGTGTTACAATTGTCACCTCTCCGGAGACTTGAGCTAGCACAGATGCTCCATAGAAAGGGAGGAGCTCGGGTGATTCTTCCAAGTAGGCATTTGGGAATGATTGCGGACTCCTGCGTCCCTCTGTGACTGCCCTGAGGACTTGGAAAGGTGCAGAGTCCTAAGGGGAGGGCTTGGGAGGTGCGTGTCCTTGGAGAAGAGGGTCAAGAAGGATGGAGCTCTCCCTGTCTCAAGCCTGGCTGGAAAGGCAGGCCTCAGAGGGGTGCGTGGAGGATCCATCGTGCCCTGGATTTGGGGACACCGCGGACGAGGGCTGAGGCCCTAGTCCCGTCCCCGGAGTTGCGAGGTGCAGAAGTGATGCAGCCGGAAAACAGGTCTAGGCCCTTCTTCCCTAATCGGCCTTGCCCAGGAGGGTCACTACCCGGTTAGGACCTGGAGGAGGAGAGAAACTCCCTGCCTCCCTCCACCAGCAGCCGGTCCAGCGCAGACAGGGGGAGAAGGGTTACAGTTGAAGAAATCTCGAGTTACTGCCACTCCGTGGAGGCCGACATTCACATTTCGGAATGATTTCAGGCGTGCGCCCAAAGGACCGCGTTCAGAGCCTCGACCCTCCCCTGCGGGTGGCGCTGCCTCGGGAGGCGACGGTGCCAGCCGCCAGGCCACCGCCCCCGGGCCCCTCCCGCGGCCACGGCCGAGAGACACGTCCGGGGTCACTTCGGCCTCCCGGGCCGCTCGCCCCTCTCCGCGGTTCGGGTCTCCACAGGCATGGCTGGGCTGGCCTTTCACGAGGGGTCGCCGTGCCCACCCCGCGCGGGCAGCGCGCCGGAGGCCGCAGTCGCATGCATGGTGGCCCCGGGGCACCCGCCGAATTCCAGCTCCTCTCCTGGGGCCCCGGAACCTGCGTTTTGAATGTGCCCCTCCACGGCTTCTTGGGCTCCCTGATTTTGGATCCAGTGCGAAGAACAAAATCCAGATTCCCTCCCCGCACGTGCAAGGCCCTCTTGAGAACTTCCTTCAGGCTTTTTGCGTGCAAATTAGAGCTCAATTCCTGCTCGGAAATCGTGGGATGACGGAATGAGTGCGGGTTTGTGGGATGCCCGGAAACGCAGCGCACAGCCCGACCTCTGGAAGGTCCGGCCCGACAGGAGCCCGGCCGTGCTGGTCACCGGGCTTGCGGTTCCTCTGGCTTCTGGTGTTTCCAGACTCCGTGAGCCTGGGAAGGAGACCCCCAGGTAGATACCGTCTGTGTCCTGGGCTCGCAGGGTAAGCCATGCCTGCGTGCTGCTTCTCCGGGCTTGTGATTCACTGTGATCTCTGTATTCCTGTCCACGGAGGCTCTCGGAGCCCTTGGTGTCCCCTCTGGCAGGGGACGACAACCTGGCTCCCGTGCAGAGGCCTTGCACTCCGACACAGCTCCAACTTCCAAAGTCAGGCTGAGTTCCGAGCGCCGAATGGCCTCCTCCGAGCTTGGCGCTCAACATCCAGTTTGAGCTGGTGATTTGTGGTGTCTCCGTTATTCTTCCTTTGCCCCCTGCCGCAGCCCCCATTTGTGTTCTGCCATCCTCTGCTCTGCTCTGGCATCCAGGAGAGGCTGACCCCTGGGGACCATCCAGCCACGTCACTCTGCTGGATTGCAGCAGGGTAGCTGTTAGGAGCTTGCTCGGGTCGGAACCTCACCCGGACCGGGAGGCTGAGACCACACAGGGATTTTTTCCTTACAGTTCCGGAGATCGGAGATCCGGGTGTGAGCAGAGCTGGGTCTGCTCAGCCTCTCCTGTTGGCCTGCAGATGCGGCCTCCTTCTCCTTGTGACGTCACATGCCCCGCCCCCGGGCCCACCCACGTACCTGGGTCCAAATCTCTTACAAGCACACCAGTCCTGGTGCACTAGGGCCCACCCTAATGACCACATTTACCTTAATGACCTCTCTTGGCCCCATCTCCAGATACAGGCACATTCTGAGGTCCTGGGGGTTAAGACTTGAACATACGAATTTGGCGGGGGGGGGGGGGGGGGGGGGACACAACTCAGCCGGCTACAGTAGCCACACCGGATCCACGGGCTGGAGATCAGGGGAGGAGGAGGGGACCAGCATGCTCTCTGCCTCTTCTGTTCCTGCCCTCGCATGGGCAGAGGCAGCATCTCTTCCTCCCCTGCTCCTGTCCTGTACATGCATTCCCTCCCCTCGCTCAGAGGTGGTAACAGTACCCCCTATTCTCCCCTTCCCCGCGTTTGGTATTTGCCTCTGGGTGTTTCAGCATCCCCTGTTTGTTCCCTAAACCCTGCCAGCACCTCTGAAACTCTCCCTCAGGAGAATCTCTTTATCTGATCCACTGGGTTGAAGTCTGTTTTCTGCTGGAATGTTGATGGGTACAATTTGTTCGTTTGTGATTTTTTTCAGTACTTGTCTTCTTGCCTTAGGCACCCGGGCGCTTCGCTCTCCCTTAACAGAGAGGGATTGGAACCAATGATCATGGAAACCTGTGACAAACACAGCACTAAAGGAGAGGGAGAGATTGTTTCCTTCTCTAATGTGAAGAAGGGCTTCCTGGAGGAGGGGGCGCTGCAGCTATAAGGGGGGGGAGCAGAGTTTAGTGAGTGAAGAAAGTGGGTGAGGTGGCCCAGAAGCTGCAGCAAAAGCCAGAGCCAAGAGTTTTCAAAGCAAGTGGGACTCTGCCCTGGCTGTGTCCATGGTCTTACCATCCGCATGGTCACTGGGCTAGAAGTCTTGGCATGGTTGTCATCCCTTTCCCTTCCCTCCCCTCCCATGCCTGTTCTGTCACAGAGTCTCCTTCTGAGGTGCTCCTCCCCTGGTCGGTTGCCTCTTCTCTATCTCTTTTGCCGCTTCTGTATGGTAGCTGGATGGGGAGGGTGGGGTGGTGGGAGATCTTGTTTAGCCATTGCATGGCACAAAGAAATGCAGAGAGATGGACCCTTTTTGGGCATTTACTTGATGCCTGCACTATGCTAGGTGGTTGGTTTAAATGTATTATCTCTAATTTTCATAACCTGGGAATTCGGGGGTTAACTAACCACATTGTTCCCTCGGCTTTGAAGGTGCCTTTGAACTTTGACAAGAGGGGAGAAGAGGATTGGCTAGTGTCCCTGCGTGTTTCCCCCAGTCTCTGGGACTGGACTAGCAAGTTCCTGGGGCTGAGGCATTGTTCAGCTGCTTAGAGATAGGGCTTGCAGAAGGAATGCCACAGAAGGTTTCCAGAGCCAGCTGGAGACAAAACCTTGCAGGAGATCTGGAAGGTCCATGAAGGGAGGTTTTATTTCCCTGGACAACTCTAGGTGCATTTTCACCCAGTGGGCCCCAGGGGGGAGACAAGAGCAGGCTTTTTTTTTTTTTTTTTGTCCTCACCGCTTGTGAAATTGAGAGTATTTTTAGCAGATTTGAAAGTTTGGAGACAGATCCCATTCCTCAGTGTCCTGCTCATAGCAGGCACTCAATAAACCTTTGTTAATGTTGCTGCATGTTACTCATTGGCACAAATGGTCCTTCAGTGAATGAGCACATTAGGGCATTTGATGAAGATGTCAGCCAGCCTGACCATAAAAAGTAATCTTTACGATACCATAAAAAGGAACATAGACAATAGCTCGAATGTCATTCGTGAACACGATAAATATTTCCCTGAAGTTCCTCTGCCCATCAGGCAACCGTGTCACATGCGCTTTCAAAACCAGTGGCCCATTTCAGCTCTATGTAAAATGCCAGCTTTTTATGGGAGCTGATTGGGTTTGCAATTGACCAAAGTGCACAATAATCGTGTCCACCTAGATTGATTTATGGGGCATAGAGTGTGCTTTAGAGAGTTACGAAAGGGATGGCGGGCCATCAGGATTTTAAGCACTGTCAAATGCAGTCCCTTTGGCTTCAGAGTACTGTTTCCTGCACAGATTATAAAAAGGGACCCATCTATGCTGGGGGGTGTGGTTGCTTTATCCGTCAGTGAGCGGGGCTTGTGGAGTGCCTACTTGGGTCAGGCCTGGTGCTAGGGACACAGAGTTGAGAAGACAGAGCTCTTACCCCCAGGGACCCACAGCCCAGTGGCAGGCAGGGTGTGACAACAAAGCATCAAGGCTGGGAGAGAGGCATGCCCAAGTCACTAGGAGAGGATGGGGAGGGAGCAACAAAATGCATCTGGAGCAGGCAAGGAGACGTTGAGGAAAATTGAAGGGGTGATTGGGGGGTTGCTGCAGAAAGCAGGGTGGGGGCGTCTGGGCCCAGGCCCAGCCCCAGGCAGGTAGGAGGCCTGGCGCTGGAGGATGGGAGGCTGGAGTTGTTGAGTCTGGAGAGGTAGCCAGGTGCTAGCGTGAGTCTCTGTGACTGCCAGGGCACTGGTGGGGCATCCTCCCCATTGTCTTAGAGACTCCGGTGGCTCATCCCCTCTTAACCCCGGGCAGGGTCCTTTTATTACTTTAGGGAAGTCTGCATCGCTTACGCCCACAGAAACAATGCCTCCCTGCAAAGGTGGGCTCCGTGGCTGCTAACCAGAGTGATTGTGAAGAACAGAGGGGGACAAAGTTGTGCTGCTCTTCCTCACGTCCTTTGCAATCAAGGGTCACCTGGACACACGTGACTCCTGCTGAAGAGACCTGCCTGTAGAAGGTGCCTGGGGGAAGAAGGCCATCACGGCCACCAGGTCCCTTCCATTTGAGCTGGAAGGTGGCCAGGGTTTGGCTGAGAGCTGTTTGTTGAGGGCTTTGTGGCTTGGCCCAGGGTTCTTGGGTTCTGAGTGCTGATGAAGGAAGCAGGGTCCTGGGGTCTCTGTGGGCCATGCTTCCGATCTGATCCAGGGGCTACTCAGCAAGGCGTGATGCCCTGAGTTTTGCTTCATAAAGGAGTGTTCCCAGCAGCACTGGGCTTGGGCTCATCTCCACACATGGGTGCAGCGGCTGGACCCGCTGTCCATCTCTGGGGAGAAGGGCGAGTTTGCCTTCCCAACTTTTCCAAAGCCTAGGTTCCCCTGCCTGCAACCCCACCCCCCATCCCACCATGCTCCATCTATCCCCATCACCCCAAACCAGCTTTTTAGGATAGCATATCATACAAACATATCACAGTGAATCTTTTATTTTATTTTAAAAGATTTTATTTATGTATTCGAGAGAGAGAGAGTGTGAGGACGAGCAGTGGGAGAGGAAGAAGCAGGGTCAGCGCTGAGCAGGGAGCCCGACTCCACGCTCGATCCCAGGACCCTGGGATCATGACCTGAGTGGAAGGCAAGACACTTAATGACTGAGACACCCAGGGGCCCCTACAGTGAATATTTTAAATACACGGCCTCATGGATGTGAATTTGAGACAATCTCAGCCCCACTATTTGCTGATGACGCCAGCTATGGGCTTGCCTGTCTCCTCTGGGTTTAGCATTAGACAGACAGCTTTGGCCAGCCCTGGTAGGCAGGAATCCTGGAATGCTGGCATTGGCCACTGAGGCCACTGTTTAGAAAGTTGGTTCTACGGCTTAGTGCAGAACATGGACCGGCAGCTGGTCCGTGCTGGGCCGCCCCAGCGGATGGAAAGTGTCCTCACTTGGGACTGAAATCTGTCTCCCTAAGGTTGGAATTCAGTGACCCTTGTTCTGGCATCAGCAATATCCCAGAATAAGCCCATCGTTCATAAATTACTACATTATTATTTGTAGCTTATGTTTGCAGAGAGTTGTGGGTTACAAAGGATACTCTGTGGATATGTGGTGGGTGCCTTCTAAGTCTTCCCTGGGTGAAATTTCATGACTTCCTCCACACATTTCTTAAATGGCACACTTTCCCTTTCCATACACATCAGTTTTCATCTCAATATTCTCTTTCTGTTTCTAAAAGTAATATATGCTTGTTATGGAAAATTAGGAAAACACAGACAATTAAAAAAAAAAAAAGAAAAATATGACCTGTTTGTTGGCCATGTCTTTCAGCCAAGCTCTGGGATTCTCTGGACCAACAGTGGCCTTCTGGTCCCTCTGAGTCACCAACAGTCAACCACTTTTATTAAATTCAGCTTAAATCCTGCCACTTTGCCTTCTTCTGCACAGACTCAAGCGGGGAACCTCTGGCTCTTGGTCCTATTACTGTCCCCCACTGTCCCCTCCATTTTGGGGCTGCTCCTTCAGTGCATTGGGAGGGGAACAGAGGAAGGACAGTAATCTTCCTTCTGCCAGCTAGTCCTGGTGTCTCTTTTTCTACCTGGTTGTCAGCATTCCCCCTCTGAGAGCTGATAACTTTGGATACAGAGAGGAGTTATTTGGGGGAAACTGGGGAGTCCTCATCCTCCTGGACAAGGCACCAGGCTCTGCCCCTCCATATGACCTTCAAGCGATGCCTACCTCCTTGCTGTGGCAAATGGCTAGAGTGGGTGCACTCTACCGTGTCTCCCCAGAAGCTGCCACGGTCTTTTGTTGTACTGTTGAATTCAATGTGCTAATATTGAGTTAGGATTTAATTAGAGTCTTTGTGTCTTTATTTCTTACTGGAATTAATATATGCACTTTTCTGCTACATCCATTTTTTTTTTTAAAAAAGGTTTGTTCCTAGTGCTGTGCTAGACTTACAAAATAAATTGGATTGTTTTCCATCTTTTTCTGTACTTTGGAACACTTGACATAACGTGAGAATTATCTGTTCCATGAGCATTTGAAAGAACACTCTGTGACAATAGTCTGACCCCAAAGCCTTCTGGGGAGGAGGCAGTTCTTTGAAACTGGTTTACTCTCTTCTGTGCTGGTCATCACAGATTTTTTTTTAACTTCTTTTTTGAGACAAATTTGGGAATTTGTGTTTTCTCAGAAAATGATTCACTTCATTGAGACTTTCAAATATATTACCATGAGCTGTACCATTGTGTTCTCTTAGTACCAAAAACCCCTTTCATATCTGTTCTTACATCTTATTTTCCAGTCCCCCCCTTTTGTGTGTGTGTGATTTCTCACTCTTTTCTTCCTTTTTAAAATCTGTGTTAGGGTTTTTCAGATATTTCTTTGCTGAAATGCATGTTTGTAGAAGCCGGTCTTAGAATTTTCAGTCATTTCTACTGGCTGTTAATTTCCTTGATTTCTTTTTTTTAATTCCCTTGATTTCTGCTTTATCTTTATCATACCCTCTCATCTACTCTCCTTGGGCTTAAGCATTCTCAAGTCGAATGTTAAGTTTCCGTATTATTTTAATTAATGGGAACATTGAAATCTATGGCTTTATTCTCAGACTGCAACCTTGTCTGTTTCTATTGATCCCTGGCTTTCAGCTACAAAGCTTATACAGTCTTGCAGATTTTCCCCAGACTCTCCTCTTCCCAGACTACCAGCAGCCCCTCGCTCACGAATCTGCCTTACTTTGAGGACATGCTTGCTTTGGGGTGGCTACTCCTGCACTTGGTAGGTGGCCTTGAGCACACTTGAGCTGCCTGTGTTGTTTCTGCCTTTTTGGTTGGCTCCTCCTGCAAGGAGCATGCTTCACGCCTTCACTGTCCTGGATTCTGTAGAGATGCTTGGTGGAACTAAATTCGCAGAAGATGGCACACACTCTAGAAAATTCCATTATGAGTTGGAAATGGCACCTCCAATGAATGCCCAAACCTGGCTTTAACCACTGCACAGACCATTGCTAATGACCTAACCGTGTGGCTGGGCCCCCAGACATCCGGGATTGGGCCACTAACATCATTGCCCATGGAGGCAATTGCCTATGAAAATGAATGCAAGGAGCTGATCACGAACTGGATCTTTATGTCACTCATATTTGCATTTCCCGTGTTATAAAGTATCTGAAACAACTGTACTCAGAGGGAAGCAACCAGTCAGCATATGAGACGATCGTGTCTACTCCAGCCCTCTGGATCTGTGCTGGGATCCACTGCAGGAACAGAGCCCTCATTGTGGACTGGGATGCTGAAGGGGAAAGCCACTGTTCCCTGCAAAGGTGACCATATGTCACCTGGACCAGCATCTCCAGTGACAACTTCCACAGAGCCTGCTGGTCTGACTGGCTCTAGCAACTGTATCCTCCTCTCTTTCAAACAGGATGCATTCATTTATGTTTTTTTTTAAAAGGTTTTATTTATTTTTTATTTTCTTTCTTAAGATTTTATTTATTTACTTGACAGAGATCACAAGTAGGCAGAGGCAGGCAGAGAGAGAGAGAAGGGGAAGCAGATTCCCTGCCGAGCAGAGAGCCCGACGTGGGGCTCGATCTCAGGACCCCGGGATCACGACCCGAGTCGAAGGCAGAGACCCCAACCCACTGAGCCACCCAAACAGGATGCATTTAAAGAAGAACCATACACCTCTTGCTTTTCTTTTTGTGCCTGCCTTGATCTCAGGAGATAGACGGTAATTTATGTTATGTCATCTGAGGGTTCATAGTGCTCAGACTGAGGACATCTGCATAGACAGGAACTGGGAACTGACTTTGCCTTGGGTGGTTCTGCAGTCCCTTCCCCTGTCCCTAAGGTCACTCATGATGACAAACGGTGGCACGTGGATCCTTGTAGACTTCCCTGCTGGGGAGAAAGGGAAGACTGTCTGGCTCATCCCCCGAGCTAGGGAAGAGAGAACTTGATTAGAAAGATATGAGCACCTCTGTCCTGGGAAAGCATGGGAAGGGCTAATAGGGACACACAAATCATTTTTCTTTGTGTAGGCATGGATATGCACTGACAAAATGGCTTTCCCCCAGGCAGAGACTCAATGCCATCCGCTCCCGAGTGTGGCTTGTCCACCCTCCATGTGGCATAACTGAGAGCAACCTTCTCAAGGCCGTGCTCCCAGACAAGCCTTAGGAAACCACTAATCCAGGTGTCAGCCAGAGCCTATGGAAGAACACGTAGTTAATAAATCTCCAAGAGCCCAGGAGTGGACGGAGGGAGACGTGTCTGCACAGTGGGAGGCTCACTTCCTCCTCCCTTTTGGCAGCACAGCAGCGAGCAGGTTTACCAGCAGGCCTGAGTTAAGTCAATGGCAGAACGGCTGGAACCAGCCAATGACTTCTGGGTGCTGTCTGCTTTCTCTGAGCGGAACTTGCTCTTGCCACATAGTTACCAAAGCTCCTATCTCTAGCTGCCCATGGCGCAGTAAGAATGTAGAGCATAGTGGGAAGTGGCTTCTCTCGTCCTGGAGCTTTGGTCCTGGGGCATGCAGTCTACCCTTGGCTGACCTAGGCTGGGGCGAGAGTTCGTGGGATCCATCCCTTCCCCTGCTCCCAGATTTCTCCCAAAGAACCCAATTTGATGTCCGCCACACATGGTGCTAGTGTGTGTTGTGTGACAGTACTCCTATACCGATCCTATTCTCGTCATGGTCTTTCTGTGACAGCGAGGTTCAGTCTAGAATGGGTATATAGTCTCTCGCAGCAACAGCTAACAATCTACCATGCTTCTTAGAGCTTTGTATATATTAACTCACTTAACAGTTAGGTGCAATGATTTTTTTGTTTTCTGTGCATTTCCTTTCTTTATTGTTCTTACAAGACACAGAAGGACAGAGAGGTTACTAATTTGTCCAAGGTCACACAGCTCTAAGTGGTGAGACCAGAATTTGAACTCAGATAGTCTGCCTTTAGAGCCTGTGCTATTAAACTTTGTGCTGATGATTTGCAGGTCAGCTGGAGGGAGAGTTTTGGGGTAAAATACAGTATTTTGTTTATCTTTAAAAACAGGACCCCAGAGTCCAAGATTATTGTGCTACTTTCTCTGAATCCACATACTTGCTTCTTGTGCAGGACAAAGCCCTCTGCCGGCCACCAGTTGGCCACCCCCCCGTACCCCAATACACCCTAATAGCACTTCTTTCAAGATTTCCATGGCAGGTCTGCTCTGAGTTCCAGACTCTTGGTGGTACTATGGATTCTGGGTTTTTTGTTAGATTGTTTGCTTTGTTTGTGTGTTCATAGATACATATGTGGGAAGTTGGGTGGGGCAACTCCTGCCAGCCGTAGTTCCTCATACCTGCTGGAAGGCTCTGTATTCTCGTGGACTCCTCACAGATTGGCTTTGGCTTTCCCCTAAATGGACGCACTCCATGACATGTGGAAGGAGAGGGTGACAGCGGGACATGTGGGCTATGCTTGCACCGTGGCTGCCTCGTCATGGAGGTGTGGGTTGCTCCCATGGCAGCTGCTGTAGAGGTCCCGGGCTCCAGCAGGTGTGCGGGAGCCTGAGAAGGGTGTGGGGGGGTCTGAGTAGGGTGTGGGGGGGCCCTGTGCTATCAGCAGAGATAGCACAGGGCCCCCCCTTACCTCCTTACCTGGCTTTGCAAGCATCACTGAGGCAGCGGCTCCTGGGCTGCTGTGGTTCCTGGAAGCTCAGCTCTGGGCCACTTTCTCCAGCCCTGCCAACAGTTTTGTAAGGACCCGACCCCCTTTTCTGTGTCACCTAGGAAGAGTGTTTCATATTTCCTGCAACTTGTTGCTGATCTCTCATGATGGATTTTTATTTATTTATTTAAAAGTCATTTATTTATTTATTTACGTGAGAGAGAGAGAGAGAGCGAGCGCAAGCAGGGGGATGAGCAGAGGGAGAGGGAGCAGACTCCCCGCTGAGCAGAGAGCCCAACGTGGGGCTCCCTCCCAGGACCCTGAGATCATGACTTGAGCTGAAGGCAGATGCTTAACCAACTGAGCCACCTGGAGGCCCTATTTGTTTGTTTTTAAACACCATTGGTTCCTATTGAGCCCATGAGGAACTAAAACCCTCAGATTTCTTTTCCCAGGGATACTCTCAGGATAGGGATCCGCCCTTCTGGGTGTGCTGAGATCAGTTTAACTCCCCTCCACTGGGTCCGTCAGCCTAGCAGGTGAGGTCCTTCTGAGTCACTGTCTTTAGGGGAAGCCTGCCACCAAGACCCACATTGTTTCCACTGCCCAAACCTTGTTCCGTGGCTCCGGGATGCTGTCTCCCACTCGGTTTCTGCCAAGGATTTTCTTGGCTTGTTCTCTGCTCCTGGGAAGGAACAGCCTGATCCCTCTAATGCTGTGCTCACCCGGGGAGCCCATCAGTGTGGCCTTCTTTCTTTCTCTCCATCTTGCAGGTGACCTCAGGGTTCCTGACTCTTTTACCACTCCTCTCCTCCCCTGGGGGGCCCAGGCCTCCACATTTCTCCGGGCCTTGCTTATGCCAAGTGGGCAGGACTGCTAAGTACAGTCTGTTTGCATTTTCCCTCAAAATTCCTTTTGGAAAGGTGTCTTTTCCATATATGTATATCTGTATTTATGTATGAAACATATATACACACAGATCTGTGTACATGAATATGTACACATATACGATATATAGATCTGTATATATGAGACACAGAGAGATGGAGAGAGAGAGCTTTATTGAGAGGAACTAGTTGATGTGATCGTGGGGGCTCCCTAGGCAAATCCAGCACAGGCCTGGAGGGAGAGCTGGCCAGACCTCGCAGGCACCTCTCCGGTCTCAAGCTGAAGGCTCTGTTTTTAGGCAGGATTTCTTCTACTTCAAGGAAGCTTCGGCTCTGCGTGTAGGACCTTTCAACTGATCACACCGGGCCCATGCAGATTATCTAGAATCATCTGCCTTATTTAAAGCAAACTGATTATTGTCCTTAATTACATCTCCGGAATGCCTTCACGGCAACACTTAGCCTGGTGTTTGAATTGCTGGGGACTGTAGCCTAGACACAGGGATGCACCAAACTGCCCATCCGAACAAGCGTGAGTATATACCGGCTGGTGATTGCAAATGAGTTTCTTGGTGTAAACTATAATTTGAAGATGCAAGGGGAAAATCACCACCTTCTCCTGCCTTCCGTTTTGGAGGCGGATCCATTCCGATCTGTCCCCTTTCCTCTGTCCCACACGCCGGGACTTTTAGGCCTCGGGAGAGAAGCCGGGGGCTGATGTTCATCTCCGTTCTGATGGAGCTTTTGGCTTCTTCCAAGGGTGCGAGGTCAGCCGCCCGGAGCGGGCGCCCCGACACACAGGGAAGCAGCTCGTTGGACTGCAGGCAAATGGGGACTCAGTGAACACTTCCCTCCAGGCTCTAGGAAGGAGCCTAAGTGTGGTAGGTGCAAAAAGGACACATCCGGTTCTTGTCCATTCAGCGTGGATCCTAAAGTCCCCAGATTGAAAGCCTCATAAGAGCGATCAGCGAGTGGTCCCTGAGTGGGGATGTTTGCAGTCACACAAAACTTGCCAATCCTCACATGTCAGAAAAGGAAGCATCACTAAGGAAGCAATTCGGGCATGATACAAAAAGGATTGTTTCCCTTCCTGCGGTTTCTCATTTCCCCTGAGTTGTTTTATAAAGGAACAGCTTACTCATAACTCCCCAGGCAGGAATATATGACCTCATGGATAAACAGAGAAGTCCTAAATTGTTAATGCATATAATAGGAAAGGATCACAAGCAAGGGGCTCTTTAAATTGTGTGTTTTCCTTAGGGAGCAGTTCATCGTGCCGTAACATTGGTGGGCCGGGTGGCATTCGAGGTACTTGGACCACGAGGCTGCCCGAGACGGGCCTCTGAACTGCCCAGGAGGAGGCTGATGGGGAGGCAGGCTCACAGCACAGCGTAGCCAGAGCTCTGGGGAGGCGAGCCTCCTGCTCCTGGCAGAGGTGGGCCAGGCGGGGCAGGGAACAGTGACACCATGCACACCTGCTCTGCTCCAGCTGCGGTACTCGGTGCTGGGGACTGAGTGGCAAGGAGGACAGAGATAAAGCTTAGGATCCAGGTGGGGAGACATTGTGAGTCACCCAACAGATGGAAAGTGGAGCGGGCCATGCTTCATGTCTACTGTGCGCCATCTTGCCAAGGTTCAGGGGTCCCCTGGAATTCCCCTTCTGGAGGGGCCTGCCAGCGCCCCCACAGGCACTAGCCTGGGTAGGATCTTATCTGGGGAAATAACATCCCCCAAGTAATGTCACTGGGTTAGGGAAATTCCTCAGATTTTCTTGGACAGTTGGTTCACTGGGACAAAGGGTTTAGTCAATGAAGTTCATGGAAACAACCATTCCATTTGGTTTTAGAAACACATCACTGATCTTTTTTTCTTCTTTGTCTCTCCAACGAGTTTTCTTGGCCTATTGCATCTGAATACTTATTAGATTTTGCTTCTCAATCCTCCCTCCCACCCCCCAACTATCCTATTTATAACTTTCAGCTGTTGGCAGGTCTGCAGCACTGGGCCTCTGGGGAGACATACGTAGGCCCAGATGCCTGTGAGTTGTCTGGGAACATGGGCTGGGGTGATGTAGACACCCAGGCCAGTCTCTTCTCTCAGAATTTATGATGAAAACTTGCATTTGAGAGCCAGGGGTCTGTGATGGACAACAGCCCTGTGTTTGTAATGCAGGGAGGTGGGGAAGGCGCATTCCGCTTCGGTTGGAACTGGTCGAAACCAGCTTTTTGACTCACAAATTAGTCAATAACTTTCTAGCAAAAATTAGAAATAGTGGTTTCAGTTACATGTTGCCTTAACGAAAGCAACTTTGTTTTTGAAGACGCAAAGTGGGATATCTGGGACAACATTTAAATAAGGGTTTTGGGCAGAGTGTGTTTTCCGGACAGGAGATGGAACCGAAATTGGGTCATTTTGTGGTGGGTAAGGGGTTTGGTGAGAAATGTTCTCAGGCTGGGGTGGGGGCGAGGTCAGCTTAGTGGAGAGGGAGACAGAAGGATGTTTTGGGCTGGGTTTAGGCTCAAATCATCCATACTAGCCTGCCTTGATTAACATAAATACAGGCGTCTCTCTCCTGACCCTTCCTTGGCTTTTCACTTTTAGTCACCCGAGGTCAGGCATGGTCTGGAAGCAGATGACCCTCCTTCTGACGGTCAGAAAGTCATTAATAACCTAACGCTGTGTCGCAGCACCTATGTCATCCCCCTCACTTCATCTGATCACGTGGGCATTTTATCATCTCACATCAGCCCAAGAAGATGAAGGGGGGAGTACAGGGCAATAAGATTTTTAAGAGAGAGAGAGGGAAAAAGACCACATTTACATAACCTTTATTACAGTATCTTGTTATGATTGTTCTATTTTATTATCAGTTATTGCTGTTAATGTGTTCCTGTGCTTAATTTAGAAATTAAACTTTATCAAAGGTGTGTATGTATAGGAAAAACACAGCATACATGGGGTTCCTACTTTCCGTGGCCTCAGGCACCCCCCGGGGGTCTTGGAACATGGCCCCTGCAGAGAAGGGGGCCTGCTATAATTCCAGCTTGACTTCTGGTTTGTTCCCAGGGAAAGCTACCTGCTCATTGTCAAGGCCCCAAATCAACATTGGAGGACTTATCTCCAAAAGGCTGATTTCCCTCACCTGAAAATATTCTGGTAACGTCCTTCCTGAAGTTTCATTCACAACTCTAGCTGACAATTCTGTTTGGATCATGATTCTTTTTTTGGACAATGAATGAAAAGATCCTATTGTAGCATTATTATCCTAACCTCTGGCATTTTTGTTTTCTGCTTGTGGGATTTACACTGATACAGTTTTTTTTTTTTTTTTCATTCCACAGTCTCAGATTGAAACATGTGTTTCTGATGCTCAGTATCTTGGCCCATGAGGAGACCCCCAGGGAGGCCTTCCTCCCCCAGATTTGTCTCAGGCTTTAGCACGTCAAAATTAGTTGCAGTCAAAGTCAGCAGAACCCCAGACCTCCAGTCTGGGAGAGTGGGGTGCGGGGGGTTGACTCATTTGGCGGGGGGAGCCCGTGTACTACAGAGCAGCCTTGGTTCATAGATAGACCCCAGGCAAAGTGCCTGGAGGTCAAAGTCTTGAATCCAGAAAGCCTTGTCAAATGGATCTGTATTTACTGGAAAAGGAGAAGTGGCAAAGTTTTGTCTGGATTGTGTAGAGTCCCTGATGTGAACAAGACATTTATTACTCCTGCTTTCGTGCTCTTTGATGATGATGAACAGCTCGGGTGAGTCTCTAACCCAGAGAGTCACAACTAGTTGTGCACACATCTCTCTCTTCTGCTGGCTAATACTGGCCCCCCAGAGGGCAGGGTGTATGTTTTAGGCCAATCTTCAGACTTTAGGCTGGTGAGTGATGAATAGTTGGCATCAATAGATGGTTGTTGAATGACTGAGTGAGTGTATGATGGGTAATTTTATGTGCCAACTTGACTGGGCTAAGGGATGCTAGGATATCTGGTAAAACATTTTTGAGTATGTGTGTGAAGGTGTTTCCAGAAATGATTAGCATTAGTTTCAATAGACTGAGTAAGGAAGATAACCATCACCAAAGCAGGGGGTCATTATCCAATCCATCGAAGACCTGAACAGAACAGAAAAGTGGAAGAAGGGTGAATTTGCTCTTCCTACATGGGCTGGGTCATCCGTCTTCTCTTGCCCTTGGACATTGGCGCTCTTAGTATTCTGACCTTCAGATTTGAGCTGAGATTTACACTATCTCCTCCCACCCCTGATTTTTGGACATTTGAACTTGAAACTCACACCCCTGGCTCTACCCCTTCTCAGGCCTTTGGATTCCAACTAAATTATACCAGTAGCTTTCCTGGTTCTCCAGACTGCAGATGGTAGATCATGGAACTTCTCAGCCTCCATAATGGTGTGAGCCAATTCCTATAATAAATATCCATTTGTCTATCCTATTAATTGTGTTTCTCTGGAGAATTCTAATGGAGTGTGAATGATCCCTCCCTGGCCTGTGGGCCAAGGTCATTGTTTTGCTGTTTTCTTCCTTTGGTACTCATCCTAAACCAGGGAGGTTCCGAGTGGGCCATTGGGGGCTGGGCCAAGCTGCCAGGGGCCAAGGGCACAGAGATGAGGGTTTCTAGGAGTGCACCAGGCGACACTTGTGTATTCATCCTGACTTTTCGGGGCCTCTGTTCCCTCATTTGCAAAAAGAGCTCATAGAAGATGCGTTCACCAGATCCTAATACAGTGAGTCCTCGGAGGAACTCATTGGCCATTTAATTTCTTTTTTTTTAAATATTCCTGTAAAGCAGAGGGAGAGAGGGAAATCATCCGACTGTGTCGCACAGCGTGTGTATGAGATGGTGGCGGTAGGTAAACCAGACCGCTGACAGGCAACCCTAAAGGGCCCACCTCACCTCTCCATGGCCATCATGATGCAATGCCTTGTTTACTCTCCTGAAATGAAATTCATAGTCTATATCACCTATTTACCCAGATAATTAAAAAATATGCCTTTCACTGCCAGATGAAGGAGAAATGAGAAATGTTTGTAAGAGGATATTTTGTATTTAATAATGAAGTACAAAACTTACAGGAGGATGTAACTTACTTCTGTTTGAAATGTAAGATAATATTTTAATTTTGAAACTTAAAGAATATTTGACCTTTTGAAGCAAGGGCTAGCCAGCGTCATTAGTTATTGATGTAGTGTTCAGTGATGCATTTGTTGCCTAAGTGAGGACTAAATATATTTGTATATTTGCGCTCATTCATAGGATTACCGTGAGTATGGTTACTTCAGACTATGGACCTGTTTCAGGTGTGTTTACGGACGGACATGCTGTGAGGGTCATTGCCAGGGGTGATAGGATTTTCTAAAACATTTTAACGCTTTAACATTTTACGTTAAAATGTTTTAACAAGGATGCCTGGGTGGCTCAGTTGGTTAGGCGGCTGCCTTCGGCTTGGGTCGTGGTCCGGGGTCCTGTGATGGAGTCCTGCGTCGAGCTCCTTGCTCAGCGGGGAGCCTGCTTCTCCCTCTGCCTCTGTCTGCCTGTGCTCTCTCTCTCTCTGACAAATAAATAAATAAGATCTTAAAAAAATGTTTTAACATTTTCTAAAAAGTTTTAAACAGAACACTGTTTATTAGAGTTGCATTTTTTTGAAAACTGTTTAAAGAATGACCTTGTTTTTTATATCTAGAGTTAGAATTTTTTTTTTTATTTTTTATTTTTAGAAGTAATCTCTACACCCAATGTGGGGCTCGAACTCAAGACCCCAAGATCAAGAGTCGCACACTGTACCGGCTAACCCGGCCGGGTATCCCTAAACTGGAGTTAGGTTTTGAGTTCAGATATTTTAAATAGATTTTTTTTTTACCCACATGGATGTCTGTAAGTACAGACATTTGAAAGTTGTGGCAGATGCAAGATAACTCCTTATTGTACAGAAGAGTCCCTGGACTGAGACCTTTGGCATCCAGGTCTCCTGGCCACTAAATGATGGACAGTGGACCCCCCCCCCCCCATTTCTAGCACATCCCCTGGTAGGATTTTCTGCCTTGTTGAGAATATTTGCCCTGGATGGGCACACAAAACACCGAGACAGTATTGATTATGGCCCCAGGATCACCTAGAAAAGAAAGCAATAAAATCTTCCAGAGAAGGAAAGTAGGTAAAAGGGATAATAGGGAATGCACGAGGGGGCCAACTGTGAAGATTCTGATTGATGCCACCACTATTGATTAGAATGTTCTGGGCTGCAAGCAAAAAAAAAAAAAAAAAAAAAATTTCACCTGGGGTCCACTTAAGCAGTAAGGAACTGCACTGGCCAGAGTTGTGGTAGACTCTGGAGCCAGATTACCTGGGTTTGCACCCAGAGCCAGCATCCACTAGCCAGTTGTCGTGCCTTTGGCAAGTTCCCTGACTGTTCTCGTCGTCTGTCATCTGTAAAATGGGCTCAGAATTGCACCCACCTCACAGGATTAAGTGTTACTGTAGGGAAGGCTGCAGAACAGCTCTTGGTACCTAGTGCTCTGGTACTACATTATAATCACCAGTGGCATCAGCATCAAAGACCATCGGCTTTTTTAGAATCACTTTGACTTTAGCCTAGTAAGACCCAGAGGAGGGAATCCAGCTGCGCTGTGACCGCACTACAGAAAGTGAGAAATGATCCATTTGTCTTCTGAGCTGTTAGATTCGTGGCAATTTGTTACACAGCAACAGGAAATGAATACAGATGCTTTCGTGCTGAGACTGCTCCTTAGGCACTTCTAAGAAGGCTGCCAGGAGTAACTGGGGCCAAATGCACATCCAGGGGTTAGAAAGAGGGACCGCTTCACCCTCTGATCTTCCTTAAGGACAAGAACACTGCCCCCAAAGTCCCCAGAAAACCTGTCCTACGGCTTGGGGACCGACAGAACCGAGTCCGCGTGCTTGCTCCCAAGTCAGTTGCCAGCGACAGGACTGGTATTTACTGTGGTTTGTTACACGGTGTCAAGTTTTCAAATGAGACCATTAAAAATATACTTGAAATAAAAAAGAAATTGACTGTGAAGCACTAAGATGAAGAACTGTCAAATATCTAAACCCCTCTGTGCATCCTACATTGCTATTAGTGGCCTGCTTCCCGGGGCATAGACAGTGCATACCCCAACCCCGTAAAATATGGATCTTTGGATTTAATGGACTTTTAAGATATTTAGGAAGGCCTGACAAGAGCAGCTGCTCTGGGGAAGGAAAGAGTAGGGGGGAGTCCAGGCTCCTGGCTGGTTTTGCGTATGTGAAATTCCGAGGCACTTATGAGACATCAAGGCAACAGTGTTCAGTGCACAGTCGGAAATACGAGTCGTGAACTCAGCAGTGAATGTCAGAGATAGACCTGGGCATCCCTGTGGGGCTCTCTTCTCAGATATATGTATATATATATTTTTTTTTTTTTTCATGCAGAGCCTCCAACAGTATGTCTGGGTTGGAGTACTGGCAGCTCTTGGGTAAAAGTCTATCCTTTGAAAGGTTGCATAAAGCAGATTTAAGACATCTTTTAGAAGTTATATATTTACCCAGGATAAAGCTCTCCAATAATTCTACAGCAGCTAACATTTTTCTCTATTTCGTACCTGCCCTTAGGTCTGTGCACCAGTATTTTCTCTCTCACTGAGAGGCAGGTTTTGTTTCTAAGGGAACAGGACCAAGGAGGTGTGCCTTGCAGGAGATTCACGAGATCCGTGTGAACTGTGTCTCCATCAGAGTTCTGGCAAAGGGCAGATGGCACATACCAGGAGGGTGGTTGGCAAGCTTTAGAGGAGGGAGTATTTGAATGTGAGCGGGGCTAAGGAGAACCACCTGGGAGTGGTGAGCACCCGGAGGACGCAGGTACCAGGACTAGCGTTCTCGATGCAGGACAGACCCAGACTCCGCCCAGCCACAGCCCAGCATGCAGGGTGCTGGACAGCAGGTGCCCTGACCTCTCTGTTCTTTGATCTTTACTCTTTAGAGGATGACCTTCGGAGTGAGGTGGTCTGTAGCGACCAGTCCCCTGGGGCATAGCACAGAAGGTGGAGAGTGGATTTGGAAGGGCTAGAAGACTGTCCAGCATAGTTTGTGCAAAACACATTTGTGTAGGGCTTCTGGGTGGCTCGGTCCGTTCAGTGTCTGCTTTTGGCTCAGGTCATGATTCCAGGGTCCTGGGATCGAGTCCTGCATTGGGCTGCCTGCTCAGTGGGGAGTCTGCTTCTTCTCCCTCTCTCCCTCTCTCTCTGTCCTTCCCCCCTGCTCATGCACACTTTGTCTCTGTCTCTTTATCAAATAAATAAGTAAATAATCTAAAAAATAAAACCCACATCTGTGCATACTCTCCACTGTGACTTTGTTTGGACATAGAAAGACATTTATGGACTTTCCTTCTCTTCATTATCTATGTACCTTCTTATCATCTATATTAACCCATCCATCCATCCATCCATATATTCATGAATCTGTATAATGTCTGTATACATCTGTCACCGATGTATTTAGATATATGTATATATCTATTGCTATCTATTTCCATCCATCCAGCATCTATATCCATGTATCCTCTCTCTTTTAGAAAATGGTAGCTTTATTGTGATACAAGTCACAAAAAATTATCATAAAATTTTCCCTCCTAAAACGTGTACAATTAGGTGATTTTTTTAAAAAGATTTTATTTATTTATTTGATAGAGATTGCAAGTAGGCAGAGAGAGAGAGGAGGAAGCAGGCTCCCCGCTGAGCAGAGAGCCCGATGCGGGACTCGATCCCAGGACCCTGAGATCATGACCTGAGCTGAAGGCAGAGGCTTAACCCACTGAGCCACCCAGGCGCCCCCAATTAGGTGATTTTTAGTATATACATAGTTTTCTTGATTTTTTAAAAAAAAGGAACAGACTGGTTCCATTTGATTCTGGAAACCGAAGTATCCAGGTTAAGGAAGTTTTGTTTTTTTTTTTTTTTAATTGTGAAAAAATACACATGCGATTTGCTATTTTAGCTGTTTGTAAATATCCATCAAGATTTTAAAAGTCTTGGGATGCCTGGGTGGCTCAGTTGGTTAAGCAGCTGCCTTCGGCTCAGGTCATGATCCCAGCGTCCTGGGATGGAGTCCCACATCTGGCTCCTTGCTCAGCAGGGAGCCTGCTTCTCCCTCTGCCTCTGCCTGCCTCTCTGTCTGCCTGTGCTCGCTCCTGCTCTCTGTCTGACATAAATAAATAAAATCTTAAAAAAAGAAAAAGATTTTAAAAGTCTTGCTGTGTCCCCTGAAGTGTGCCCACAGGGTAGGGAGACAAATGCAGTGGGTTATACAGCCCCATGGCCGTGGTCCTCAGAATGAGCACAAAGATCGGTTTGCCTGTTTCCAAACGCTGGCAGACACATACGTGGTCCCAGTACACAGGACTGGTCTCCAGCCGGGTCAGGTGCACCAGCTCTGTGCACGAGTCCAGCAATGCGCACACTCGTCTACACCCTTTGACCAGCCAGGTCCCTTGATCTCATGTTGGCCGTCACAGCAATTTCACATGGCTGCCCACGTTCCGGAATGCTCATTCTCAGTCTGTGGACTGGTGCTAACAAGTCTCACGCCAGCACTGATCTGTGAATCACACTTCCAGTAACACGGCCCTAGAGACTTCCGGAGATTTGTATCCTCACAGTTTTCCTCCTGGTTCTCTTTCTTACATACGGAGTCTTTTCTCCCAGAGGCTTCCCAAGTGCTTTAGTCACTTCCTGGGCTCAGCTGTGGTCCCCCAGCTGCCCAGCAAAGCCACCCAAAGTCGCCTCTAGGAGGCAAGTCCTGAATCTGGGTGATTAGCAGTGAGTACAGGAGCTGGCGTGCCCCTGAGAGCCCTTGTCTGCAGGGCGGGGCCCTCCTGCTCCATGTTTCTGATCTGTGTGGTCACTTGTTCCTTCTCGGACGCTCAGCTGTCTGGGGACCAGGGGAAGAAGCAGAGCAGGGAGCTTCCAGGCCCTCGGGCAGCAGTTAAAGAGATCAGCGGCGGGCGAGGACAGTGGCTGAGTGCAAGATTGTGCTAATCACGGAGTACCGGAAAACCTTTATTGAGATGTAGCAGTCAGACCACAGTTGTTAAATGACCATAACTGGGTCTTAAATAATCAGTTCAGCTGGTCTCTATTTAATATAACAGCTGCCTATTAAACCTAAATTAAGTACAGAGTTAAATGTCTCTAGGACACAGAAACCCCAAAGTGACTGCCAAACCCAGAGTGAAACCTCTGGCTGGAACAGCCATGATCACGACGCCTGGTCTGGGTGTGCTCTGGTTTGGATGAGGGGGGAGCCCCATCCCGTGGCCCGGCTGTCTGTACTTCCCAGGGTTGGGGGTAGAAGCCTTTGCCAGGCTTCGCGATACATTTCAGTCCTGATTCTGCCCCATACATTTTTTAGTTTCATAGACATTCCCGAATATGCCAGAAATATAGAAATGCCTCCAAAGAGCACTGAAAGGCCTCTGTGGCCTCAAATTCACTAGAATCGCCAGAAGGAGGGTACATTCTGTGCATTCTCTCCACGCTCATTCCCCTGCTGCGGACTGGTCCTTATCTTTTGCTCAGACGATAGTAAGGGACTTCCAGCCCCAGCCTCCTTCTAAACCACTCTGTACCGGGCCACTATTCCTTCCTTAGTCCCCCTGCCCCCCCCCAACTTCTCTTCCTTCCTCCTTCCCTCCCTTCTGGAAGTACTTTGTACCCACTATGCACTAACCCTTGGGGAATGATGCAGTGGCATTGAGCTGGTATTTCGGTGGGAAGGAAGCCATTGATCAGACTGCTCTAAAGGGCCATCTGACTTCCCACGCTGGATTTTTCTCCCCAATCTCTTAGCCTCCAGGAATACAAGGCCTTTTTTCCCTCTGTACTCTCATCTCCTACATCTTCCTCCTTCCTCCCTGGAGGACAGCAATGCACGCCCGCTTAGTTTTATTTCTCAGGGCTCCTTCCGCGGACCACATGCATAGAAATGACCTGGGATGACAGCTGAAAATGCATATTCCTGGTTCCTCCCCAGATCTACAGAGCTAGCTTTTGTCGTCGTCGTTGTCATTAGGACAGAGAAGCAGGCTTTAATTTTTAATCAGGTTCCGCGGTGACTTTGCTGCATGCTAAGAGCAGCGTTCCCCCGGTGTTTGCTGCCTGCCTTCTGCCTGGATGTACCCTCAGTCCTCTAGATCTACCTGGGGACTCCCATCTGTACAAGGTTTGGCTCCATGCCACAACCTCTCTCACTTTTCCTGACCCTCTCTCCCAGTGTCCTGCCCCCCTCCCTCCAATGCACAGAACTGTAGAGATGATGGCTGGCAGAGTGCCCCAAACACCCTTGGGGCTTTAACTGGTGCAGAGCTGGGTTCACCGGAACAGGAATCCCTGCAGCCTTGCTCCTCCCGGCACCCCAGCCCTTAGGTGGGGACCGGCCCTCTGCCAGCTCCCTCCAGTTCACAGCTCAGCAAGGTGAGCACTGCTGTGGTTAAGAGGAGAGGTTCAAATCCTGGCTCCTCCCCTCTGGGTGCTGGGTATGGAGCCTCTCTGAACCTGTATCCCCAAGTGTAAATGGGGGATAATCCACCGGACTTATAGGGTTGTCTTGAGGAATCAGGAATGAATGCGCAGGATGTGTTCTCCAAACGAATGCCTTCAGACTTGAAAGTGCCCATGAACCTCCCAGGTGTCTTGTGAAAACGCAGGCTCTGATTCAGAAAGTCTGAGGCACCGCCTGTCCTTCTGCATCTCCGGCAGCTTCCCAGGTGATGCCATGCTGTTGCCACGGGGACCTCATGTTGAGAAGCAGTGCCTCCAAAGGTTGGTTATTAATAATGGTATTGATATGAAAGGCAGTGGGCATGTGAAAAAAGACAGTGAAGTTTTCCTTAACTGAGCCCCAGTTTGGAAAGGGAAAACCCCAGAGGTCTACCAGCCAGCAGGGCCCCCAAAGTGGCCCCCATTTCCTGCCAGTAAGCCACCCCCAGACATATTATTGTTGTGTCCTCCCCGCTGCCCTGGGAGAGGAGCGGCGAGGACCGAGGACCAAGGACTGGGGTGCAGGGTGCGGGATGCGGGACGCGGAGCCCAGCTTTGCCTGCCCTCTGCGGGTTCACGCATGTGCAGAATTTTGTAATGGCCCGCGTTTAAGTACGATAGGAGATACGGTTGACGGGTCTTTGCAGCCCTTACACCTTCATTTCCCTACGGCCCTTCTGTATCCTACTGCAATCTTGCTTCTGTTCCCACCACATCGTGGAAACAGTTGCTACCAAAAGCATGAATGATCTGTCGTGTAAACACTGGGTATTTTGCAGGTCTCTCTCTTGACTGCTGCACAGTGTTGTGCAATGACCCTCACTCCCTCTTTCTTGAATCACTCTCTTCATTTGACTCTTGTGAAGTAACACTTCCCCAGTTTTGTGGAATTGCAGGATTGCCCTCTTCTAGTTGGCATTAAATGTTGGGAGTTCCTTAAGTACTGGGTCCTAGGTGTTCTCATCCCCTCTGTCTGTCGGGGGTCTCCTTCACCCTAATGGTGTCTGGTACCATTTCCATGAGGATGGTCCAGTCACTCCTATTTCAACTCAGACCCCTCTCTGGAAATCCTGAACAATGTCAACCGCCTCTTGGATGTCTTGGCTCGATGGAATTCAGAATGTCCGCAACCATAAACTGTGATCTTTCTGCCTCACCCTGTCCTTTTCCCAAATCAGTGACTCACCTCATTCTGTAGGAAGGCGCTTTCATGTCATCCTCAACACTTCCTTCCCTCTCACTGCCCACCTCACGCATGCTCAAGTCTCGTTGATTTTACCTCTTGAGTTTCTCTCAAATCTGTCCACTTTTCTCACTTCCATCACACAGCCTCACCAGGGCCGTGACTGTTATTTTGATTTTGAGGATCACCTGGTTTTCTCCCCTCCTGAAGGAAATTGGCCAAGTCAGATATCCCCCAAACTCGAAGACAAGCCACGAATATTTCATCTTTTTTCTCTAAGGATAGTTTTATTCAAAATGGCAGGACTCCATTCTCGTGGGATGGCTTGGACCAATTCATCCATACTTGGTTTTCCTTTATGGGATGAGATTGGGGCTCTCCTCTCACTACTAGTCCCGAGTGTAGGCATTGCTGTTTCACATGGATGACCAGACCGCTAAGGGTCAGGAGTGAGAAATGACCAGTGTCAGTGATCCAATCACTTTTGCTTTCCACATTTTCATAGCAAATTCATTTGCTCTGTATACCAAATTGGACTCATGTTTTCTTTGTTCATCCCTTTACTCATTTGGGAAGATCTGTTTGGGGGAATAATGCTTACTTTGTTGAGAAGATAATCCACAATGATAAATATTCCCCCTTCGTGCTGGTGCTGAGGAGTGCATGAGGAGTGCATGAGGGTGAGAATTACGAATGGAGAACGGCAGAGCTCACCCCTACCTGAGGGGCTTTTTCTGGAACAGTTGTCCTAGCCCCCAACTCAGCTGTATGGGCTGAAAATCTGGGTTTTCCTTAGCATTTTGTTATAAATGCTTGATCCAGGGCACAATCTTTAGTCTGCAGTTTTCTTTAATTTACCTGGAGGGTCTTTGTGGTCAGACTACTTGGTTTCAGATTCTCGTTATGCCTCTTACTAGCTGTGCATTCTTGGGCAGGTTCCTTACCCTTTCTTTGCTGTGGTTTCAAGTATAAATAGGGGCTCATCATATTACCTCTCTGTCAGTGTGGCAGTGAGGATTCAACAAGATGGTGTATGCTGTAAAACTTCACAGGACCTTGTCCTTGGTGGCTGTTCTTTTTTGACAATACTTTTTTCATTTTTCTCCTGCTTCTTCCTTCTCATTGTCTTTCCGGGCATTCTGCCTCTTTCTGCCCCTTGGGCTTTCCTGAAGCTTCTTCTAGCCTTAATCTGTATTTTCTCCCCTAGTCCCCATGTCTATTTGAGGGTGATGTAATTTAATCTTGTGGTGTCCACTCCCTTATCCTTCATTATGACCCAACAATCTGGGCCTCCGGCCCAGCCCCTTCATCACAAAGCTCAGACCACATTGGCAAAGGCCTGCTGGGCATTTCCACATGGATGTTCACGAGCACCTCCAAGGGTGAACTCATCTTTCCAACTCACCCTTTCTCTTCAACAGCACCAACTCAGTCTTCTCTCCTCCTTTGGTGTCTGGTTTCTACTTCCTTCATATCCTGGGCATCTCCTTTGAACATACCTCAGTCCCTCAATGTTTCCCTTAAATAATAATCTTAATACATGACATCTAATACTTTTTTTAAGAAAGTAAATCAGATGATAAAACTCTTTTTCTTAAGACATGATAATACCTTTTGAAGGAAAAACTGTTTCCTTCTTTTCACTGAATGGGTGGGTTTTCCACACCGACCACGTGTCAGCTTTCAATACCAACTGGGTATCCTACAAGTCAGTTCTGTTTTGACACTCTCTACCTGGGGTTTTTGCAGACCCTGCAGGTTAAGATCTCAGTCCCACAGGACTGGCCCCCACTTCAGATGCCAGTGCACCTGTGGGTCTCCAGGTCATTCACAACTTCTGTTCAGCTTGGCTCCAACCACTTGGAGGTTCCTATAACCTCCTTCAAGGGTTTGGTAATTTGTTAGAGTGACTCACAGAACTCAGGAAAACAGTTGACTTGTTAGATTACTGGTTTATTATAAAAGGGCACAACTCAGGAACAGCTAGATGGGAGAGATGCATAGGGCAGGGTATGGGAGAAGGGGTGTGGAGCTTCTGAGCCCTGCCTAGGGGGTACCACCCTCCCAGCACCTCTGTGTGTTTAGCAACTGGGAAGTTCTCTTAAGCCCTTCAGTTAGGATTTTTCTTAATGGAGGCTTCATTACGTAGCATGATTGATTAAGTCATTGGCCATTAGTGATTAACTCAGCCTTCAGCCCCTCCTCCCAGGAGGCCAGAGGGTGAGGCTGGGAGTTCTACCTGCTAATCACAAGGTTGGTTTCCCTGGCAACCAGCCCCCTGCCTCCAGGAGTCCTCTCATTAGCATAAACTCAGGTGTGGTTGAAAGGGGTTTATGAATAACAAAACGCATTCCTCCTATCCCATCACTCAGAAGTTCCAAGGGTTTTAAGAATTCTGTCCAGGAACTGGGGATGAAAACCAAATGTATATTTGTTCTTTTATTTTTTAAAGAAGATTTTATTTATTTGACGCAGAGAGAGAAAGAGAGAGCACAGGCAGGGGGAGTGGCAGGCAGAGGGAGAGGAAGAAGCAGGCTCCCTGCTGAGTAAGGAGCCTAATGCAGGGCTGAGCCCAGGACCCTGGCTCATGACCTGAGCTGAAGGCAGATGCTTAACTGACTGAGTCACCCAGATGCCCCTCAAATAAATATTTCATAATATATCAGAATATCACACCTTTTTTTTTTTTTTGCATGTGAATGAAATAAAAATGCTTCACTGTGACCTCTGCATGGTTTTATTGCATTGTCCTCCACTAGCTGAGCATTGACAGATTCTATTGTTGAGCTATCCCAAGCGAAATAAGTGGAGAAATGATTCTTTTCTCTAAAGAACAATGCCTTTCTGCCAAAATCAGAGAGCTTCCAAAGAGTTCACAAGTGAATGTAGACAAGAAATCACTGGCAATCAGAAATCAAGGTTACCTTTGAAAATGGAGAGAGGCAGAGATAAATAGAACCATGGATAATGTCAACATATCTCATCTCATAACTGAGGTTTACACACCCAAGGAGTGAAGGGGCTTCACAAAGTTTCAGCGAATGCTCTAATCCCTAACTTGAGAATGAGAAGAGTCTGAATTTCATCTTGGCTTTTCCTCGAACAAAGAACCTCAGTTTATACCTTTGTGATGAAGGGAATTGGGCTAAATCCTGGTGCTCTTGGGGAACATTTTGGAAATTGTGGGGATATTTCTGATTGTTGCAGTGATGAGGAATGATTCTCCGGGCAGATAGTGGGGTGGAGACCAGGGAGTGATGGCATCCTACAGTGCAAAAGGCATCCTGAACTGTGTCCCGGCACCCTTTCTCAAGTAGGTAAAACACTTGTTTGTAATTACCTGGGTCTCAAACCCAACTCTGTGTATATTTACATATAAACTCACACATTGTTGCATGGTTTTAACATACACTGAATTTTCTAGAAAAGCCAGTAACATGAACCAGAAGATATACTATACTTTGTCTTGTTTGTAGCTTTACCAAGAGTTGTTTGCCATTTCGAAAAAATCATGTCACTGATGACTATGCCTTTCTTAATGCTTCTTTCCTGTAGGCATTGAATTCTTGGTGATTCTTTATCTGTTGTTAATGTACTTATTTAGCTCTTCCTTCAAAATGTCAACTAGAAAGAATGAATGTGGATAATACATCAAAACTAGATATAAACATCTGATTTATTCGTTATATCTTTTAAGTATATTTTTTCACAAGCCTTTGCATATTGAAATTCATTTTATTTTATTAGAAATTACTTGATTTTTCATATATTATTTCTATTATGGGACATATTTAGTTTTAAAATTATGGGCTTAGGTAGGTTATACATCTATAATTCCATCTAAGAATAGCGAGGGGGATATTTGCAAAATATTAGCTATAAAAATGGAATGTTGGGTCCAACAGAAGTAGGAACTTTGGACTGGATAATTTTTCAGTCTGAATATTTTAGGAAAACGAGTGACCATCAAGTAAAACCAAAAGGTCAGCCTGAGCTCCTAACGAGAGGGATGAACAGTGCACCAGCGGGAGATTGCATATGCCCTTTGTGGGGGCAACTCCTTTCCACCCCTCCAGTTCAAACAAATACCAATTATATGACACTCCGTCTGTCTTCATCTCCAGTGGGACTTGAATCCACCCTCAGAATCTTGCCTGGCAACTGTTGCTAGGAAGATGCTGCCTCTCCAGCTGACCTTCCAAAGACTTGAGATCGCAGCCGGTTGTTTCCTAGCTGCTGATGAGATCAGATTTGCTCAGAGAGAGTGATGGAGAAACACATAAATGCACAAACAGCAACAACATGTAGAGGATGCCAGGGATGATAGGTGAGATGGGGCTATCAGGAGATGTTCGGCTACTGCCTGCCATTCCTGGAGGCTATGCTTCATTCACCAATTTTGATCATTTGGTCTAACACATATAGACGGCAGTGCACACAGCAGGATTCACTCACTCATTCATTCATTCATTCATTCATTCATTCATCTACCACCCTATGTGACTTAAGCCTACGCCTGCTGCCAAGCCAACTGGAAACTTGAGTGAGACCCACAGCCTTCCCCAGGGAGCCTGGTTTTGGGCAGAACTAAGCTTAGACTGGTCACACATTGCTGGAAGCACACAGCCTCTTGGAGCCTGTTGGCTCTGGGCCGGGTGACACGGGGGCCAGGACCATGTATCCGGTACATGCACTCTACCGGCTTTGCTAGGATGTTTGGCCACACGTGTGGTTGTGTAGCACGAGTTTAAGGTTTATCTTCTACCTTCAAGCAGGGCTCCTGCCCCAGGATGCAGACCTTAGGATCAAGGAGCCAAACAGAAGTCACGCTGACAGAAGTCAGCAGCCCGCTTTGGCTGGGTGCTGCTTGGGGCTGCACACTGAGCAGAATGACGCAGCCTCGGAGCACAGGCTTTGAACCCGGGGCTCATGCAGAAGACCGCTGTACAAGAGGGTGGGACCTCGGCAGGTCACCTCTCTTGAGGTGTTCTTACCTCTTTACACTCTGTTTGGGCTCAGCTCGGCATTCAACCCTGGCTGCTGATTCTGCCGAGAGCCTTTGGCTTCTTCTCTTGACTTCCCTTTGCTTCTGTTTAAGAGGATTTGGGTCTAACGGAAGAGAAGTAGAAAGATTGGGAGCATGTGGCAGAACCGCTGCCTAAAGACACAGGGAGTTGCTGGGCCAGACTGAGCTAAGGGCAGAGTCAGGAGCTGGCAGATGCCTTTCTAGGCAGGCAGCGCGCCCTCAGCTCCTCCAGTGGACCCAGGGAGACTTGCTGTTTGGACTGGGCAGGACTGAGCTGCCCACCCACATGGTCTAGGCTCTAGTATTTGTATTTTTCCTTTTTTCTTCTGGTATGGAAAACTTATTTTACAATTTATATATAATAAAATTCATTTTTTTTTGAGCACAGTTTTGACCAGTACCACAATCAAGATAAAGAACAGTTTCATCACCGCCCCTACCCGCCCCCCCATTAACCACAATATCCCTCATGCTGCCTTTTGTAGTCAATCTACTCTTCACTATCCCCAGCACCTGGAAACCACCTGTTCTCTGCCCCATGGTTTTGCCTTTTCCATAATGTCATGTAAATGGAATCCTAAAATAAGTAACATTTTGGGGGTGATTGCTTTCACTTAGAAAATACATTTGAAATTCATCCATGTTGCTGTTGTCAATAGTCCCCTCCTTTTTCATTACTGAATAGTATCCCATTGTATGGATATACACCGTTTGAGTATCTGTCCTCCGGGTAAATTTGGGTTGTTTCCAATTTTGGGGGTTTATCGATAAAGCTGCCATAAACATTTAGGTGTAGGTTTTTATGTGAACGTAGATTTTTAAAATATGTTAATATCTATGAGCAAGACTGTGGGGTCATATGGTAAATGTGATCAACTTTAAGAAGCTCCCAAACTTTTCCAAAGTGACTGTTCCAGTTTGCATTTCCACCAACAATGTATGAGAATTCTGGTTACTCCTTTTCCTCCCCAGCACTTGGTATTGTCAGTTAAAAAAATTATTTAAGGGGCACCTGGCTGGCTCAGGTGGTGGAGCAAAGGACCCTTGATCTCAGGGTTGTAAGTTCAAGCCCCACATTAGGTGTAGAGATGACTTAAAAATGAAATCTTCGACAAAGTTATTTAAGCTAGGTATGGAATGGTATCTTACTGTGGTTTTTAATGTGCATTTCTGTAATGACCTATTACATAGTCAACTATGACATTGACTATGTCTTAGTGTCCTTATTTGCAATCCATATATTTTCTTTGGGGAGGGTCTTTAAATCTTCTCCCCATTAAAATAAATTGGGTTGTTTGTTTCTGTATTATTAAGTATCAGGAGTGTTCAAAAAATAAATTCTGGATCAGAGTCAGATATGTGTTTTGCAAATACCCCCCCCCCCCCCCCCCCCCCCCCCAAGTCTGGCCCCGGAGAGTCATGTGTTGTTTCCTTGAGAATGCTTGGTGAACAGCGCGATGACCGCCCCACAGGCTGCTCATACTATTTTAGCGTCCACTTCCTGATAGTTCCGGAAGTTTCTTCCATGTTCATGAGCATTCCTCCTTAGCAGGGGTCAGCAGACTGCAAGACACAGGCCAGATCTAGCCTGCTGTCTGTTTTCCTTCAGCCTGTGAACCATGAATGCTTTTTACACATGAATATTTGAAGTCAATTTGACAGTAAGAAAAACTGATTTTGAACCCCAATTAAGCAAAATGTTATTAGTCTGAAAAGAATTAGATTATTCTCACTAGTAGGCCTGTATTACAAAATAGTCATACTCAGTCATTCTTGCATGTTGAATTTATCAATGAAGGTTTGTGGGAATTTGTTTGCTCTCATTGTTATAAGTACCACATAATGTCCTTGATTTTGCCTCGTGGCCCCATAACGCCAAAAATATTTATCTCTGGCCCTTGAAAGAAAATGTTTGCTGTATGCTGTTATATTAGGATGGCTTCTCGGAGCAGCATAATATTCTATGTATGTACATACGGTAATATTCTTATCTCATAACGTTCAACTGCATTGTTTCTAGTTTTTTCCTATTTCAACGATGCAGGGATATAGATCCCTGAACATATGTCACAAAGATAAGCATTGATTATTTCCTTAGGATATTTTCCTAGAAGCAGAACTGCTGAGTCAGAGGATGGTACATTTTGGGGGGTTTGATGCAATATTTCTTTTTCTTTTTCTTTAAAGATTTCATTTATTTATTTCAGAGAGAGCAAGTGGGAGAGAGAGAGCATGAGTGGGAGGAGGAGGGACAGCGGGAGAAGCAGACTCCCTGCTGAGCAGAGAGCCCTACTCCAGGCTCAATCCCAGGACTCAGGGCTCATGATCTGAGCTGAAGGCAGGCGCTTAACTGACTGAGCCACCCAGGCACCGCTCAGTTTTTTAAGTAATCTGCCAGAAAGAAGCCATTTCGCATTCCTACCTCCAGTGGATAACAGTATTTGTTTATGTGTCTCTTTTCCAGAACTGTTGGTTTAATTCTATAATATCAGTAGTGACTTGATTGGTGATAAACTGGTTACTTATTGTCATTTTAAGCTGCCTTTTAAAAATTATTGATGAAGTAATATATCATTTTATATGTTTTAGAGCCGTTTGTACCTCTTCTTTTGTAGCTGGCTTCGGTGCTTTGTCTGTTTTTCTTTGGGATAATTTTAAATTCTTTATTCAGCACAGAGCAGTGCCCTTGACAAGTTGCTGGAAAGTCATTTGAAGACTTGAAATCCAGTCCAGATATTTTTCAGGGGAGCCATCCAGCTACATACTCTGACTAAAGGCAAACTGAGTCACTTTCCTGTGTTATGTTCATCTGTGCCGTGATTTTAAAGGAGAATGTCCTGGGGCGCCTTGGTGGTGCAGTGGGTTAAAGCCTCTGCCTTTGGCTCGGGTCATGATCCCAGGATCCTGGGATTGAGCCCCGCATAGGGCTCTCTGCTCAGCGGGGAGCCTGCTTCCTCCTCTATCTCTCTGCCTGCCTCTCTGCCTACTCGTAATCTTTGTCTGTCAAATAAATAAAATCTTAAAAAAAAAGGAGAATGTCCCACTGAGTCGTGGATGGATGGATGTCTCCTTCCTGCTTAACAAGAAGGCACAGGCTCCCCTTGCCTCATTGGCCAAACCCTGGGGTTGTTAACACAGCAGTAAGAACATAAGGATGAGGTGCAAAGCCTTCTGGTTTGGGGCTCATGAGAAATTTTTGGCTTGCGACCATACCCAGCTTCTAACAGTGTGGACGGTGGCAGACAGTGGTGGACGGTAGCAGGGAAGATTTTGGGAATGCCACCTGGCTATGAGAAGTTTAGGATTGTAGCCTATGCTTAGAGACACAGTCAAATCCATGTTTTCAAATGGGGTGAGGTACAGATGGGGGATGGAAGCGAGTATCCCTGTCGCATGGTTGAGGATCATGTAGTTCTTTCAGGAATCAGTGATGATTAGTTGAAGCGATCATTAGTTGAAGAAGGAAACCAAGAGGCACCTGGGTGGCTCAGTCTGTTAAGTGTCTTGCTCTTGATTTCGGCTCAGGTCATGATCCCAGGGTGGTGAGATCCAGCGTTGAGTGAAGCTCTTGAGGGTGTGGAGCCTGCTTAGGATTCTCTCTCCCCCGCTCTCCCTCTCTAAAAAAAAAAGAGGAAAGAAGGAAAGAGAGAGAGAAAGAAAGTAAGAGAGAAAGAATGAGAAAAAGAAAGAAGCCAAGTCTTTGAGCTAGATGGGCTCCACAGTAAGCAGACCGCCCTGTTACTGGGGAAGCAGGAGTCACTGCAGGGAAGAGTCACTTGTAAAACTTCCAAGCCTTAGGCAATCCAATTCACTCTCTCTCTCTTTCTTTTAAATATTTTATTTTTTTATTTAATACAGAGAAAGAGGTAGAAAAAGCAAGGACAAGTGGTGGGTGAGGGGCAGAGAGAGAGGGAGAAGCAGACTCCCCGCTGAGCAGGGAGCCCGAAGTGGGGCCTGATCCCATGATCCTGAGATCATGACCTGAGCTGAAGGCAGACACTTGACCAACTGAGCCACCCAGGTGCCCCCAATTCTTTCTCTTTTATGTTCATTGTGTTTAAGGCCATGCATGTAAAGAAGACCTCTTCCGACGTGGATCCTGGTCACCAGTGATTTTGGAGAATTAAATTTAAAAAATTTCCAGACAAAACACCCGTCTTCGTTTTGCGTTGTCTCCCCATCAGTGGAGTTGTTACCTGCAACGTGCGGATTCTGAGTTCTAAATAAGTCCTAGACACCAGTTACCAGGCTCACTCCGTTTCCTCGGCTTTGGAGACATGGTCGTAGACGGAAAGGAAGCCCGGTCTTTGCTTTCAAGATGCTCGTAGCTGGCTATAGGGAATGTAGCTGAAGTAAGGATCCCAGCACAGGGTGAAAGGAGTTTAGAGATTTATGTTCCGCTTAGAGGAAGTGGGAGAGGAGGAGGATGGTAGGAGAAAGGCTTTCAAGAAAAGGGAGCTGTGAGTTGCGTTAAAAAGATAAATAGGTAAGGCAGGGGACAGGTGGAAAGTGTAGGTAGAGGGGAGAGTGGGTGCGGGTTTTCAATGACTTAGCAACCAACCGACCCAAATATTTCTCAGATTGTTAGGATATTTGCCCTCCGTGTTGTGTTGCCACAATCTCCTCTAAATGAGACTCTGTTGAATTTTTTTGCTGTGGCTCAGCCTCCTTGCTGCACCCCTACCCCATACAGATTTCCTGGCTGGTGGAAGGGAATTTGTCAGAGAAGGGCAGAGTAGATTAAAAAAAACAACAACAAACAAACCCCAAAACCCTCCATTCCCTGTTTTCCAGGAAAGTTCCCCAGGAATAGACTGCCCGGCCCAGGACAATACACACATATGTGAGCTACCCTGCAAGACGTTTGCTGGCCCACTAATTTCAACGCACCAGAGGCTTCCATTGATAACACTCAATCACAGACCACGGTTCATGGCAGTGTATGGGCCTGCCTGACCCTCTCTCAGGGGAGCTCATCACTGACCTCACAGCAACTTCGGCTTTTAGAGGGGGCCTTGAAAATGGAATGAGATTGGCTCCGGGACATTGCACTGGGACAGCTGAGAGCCACAGCTCTGTCCTCAAGGATGAAAGTTTGGTTGTTCTAGAAAGCTGCTGAAATGCTTCAGAATAAAAAAGGCTTGTTTTGGGGCACCTGGGTGGCTTGGTGGGTTAAGCCCCTGCCTTCAGCTCAGGTCATGATCTCAGGGTCCTGGGATCAAGCCCCGCATCGGGCTCTCTGCTCTGCAGGGAGCCTGCTTCTCCCTCTCTCTCTCTCTGCCTCTCTGCCTACTTGTGATCTCTGTCTGTCAAATAAATAAATAAAATCTTAAAAAAAAAAAAAGGCTCACTTTTGCCAAGGTCTTCACTGGTTTACAGACCAAGCTTTTCATTCTCATGGAGGCAAGCTTCACATTTATCTCAAATTTGCCTCTGGTTCTGAACCTGCTGTTTCCTTTCCTTGCATCATACTTCCGAAAATCTCCAAGGATGATGTGTTTTCTATAAAACTGGATGGGACAGCGTCTCTGTCTCTCAAGAACTTTTTTCACTTAAGGGTGAAATGAGCTCTGGGTCTATATCATCTTTTAAAGTGTGCCATTCAGTTCTTTTTTTTTTTTTTAAAGATTTTATTTATTATTATTTATTTGACAGAGAGAGAGATTACAAGCAGGCAGAAAAGCAGACAGAGAGAGGAGGAAGCAGGCTCCCTGCTGAGCAGAGAGCCCGCTGCGGGGCTCCATCCCAGGACCCTGAGATCATGACCTGAGCCGAAGACAGAGGCTTAACCCACTGAGCCACCCAGGCTCAATTTTCATCTTATTTTGTTTCTTTCCCTTCCCCTACGTTTTGTTTCTTTTTTAAAAAAAGATTTTATTTATTTATTTATCAGAGAGAGAGAGAGAGAAAGAGAGACCACAAGCAGGCAGAGTGGCAGGCAGAGGCAGAGGGAGAAGCAGGCTCCCCACCAAGCAAGGAGCCTGATGTGGGACTCGATTCCAGGACTCTGGGATAACCTGAGCTGAAGGCAGTGGCTTAACTGGCTGAGCCACCCAGGTGTTTTGTTTCTTAAATTCCACATATGAGTGAAATCATATAGTATTTGTCTTTCTCTGACTTATTTTGGTTAGCTTAGTACCCTCTAGTTCCATCCATGTTATTGCAAATGGCAAGACTTCATTCTTTTGATGGCTGAGTAATATTCCTCTCTCTCTCTCTTTCTCTCCCTAAATATACCATATCTTCTTTATCCGTTCATCTGTCCGTGGACATCTGGGCTCTTTCTCTACTTTGGCTATTGTGGACATTGCTGCTATAAACATGGGTGCAGGTGCCCCTTCGGGTCAGTTTTCCTTTGGATAAATACCCTGTAGTGAAATTGCTGGGTCATAGGGTAGCTCTATTTTCAACTTTTGAGGAACCTCCAAGCTGTTTCCCAGAGCGGCTGCACCAGCTCGCATTCCCACCAACAGTGTAGGAGGGTTCCCCTTTCTCCGTGCCACTCAAGTCCTGATACAGGTGCTCCAAATCCAGCTTGGCTTTGCAGTTGTGAGGCTACTTTGATTTTCAGAGTTTGCTTTCTGAATGTTGAGGGGTCTCCTCCCAATAACTTTGGGGCAAGGCAGGAAGAAGGTCTTGGTTTATGTTGAGGAGAAAGTTTGTATTTTTGCTGTCCACTTTGGTTTCCCTAGTGCTAGGTCTCAAGTGTGGTGGGAACCCAGGGATTGGGTTTTCAGAGCTGAAAGTGGGGTGGGGAGAAAAGCAGGGGAGCCAATAAGGGAGCCACGCCGTGCTTGGGGGCAGGATGGGGACAGAACAGGGGCAGAGCCAGGCGAGAGAACGCATGCGTCTTTGCATGGAGCCTGGCTTGGTGCTGTCCAGGGGGAGGCGACTCATTGGCAATTACTGAGGGAATGAGGCTGAGGGGACGGGGATGCTGAGAGGTGATTCTGGAAGTCTCTGAGGGAGACGTGCGTCTGAAAGGCAGGGGACACTGTGGCTCACACAGCCGGGCTTCTTAATGTTCAAGAAGGATGTAGAAGGGAGAGAAGCCAACAGGTTGGTTCTAGGATGACCACCCCCAGCCAGCATCCTCCTTAACACCTCTCCCTCAACACCAGCATCCCCATCCCGCCATCCACCACCACAGCCAGCTCTGCCCCTGCCTGTGACGCCGTCACTGCCACCACTGTCAGCACCGGGCTCCCCCCTACACCCCTCACTGTCGTCACCGCCTCTACCACCACCAGCCCGGCGACACGGCCACCTCCGTTTCCCCAGTCCTTGTGACATGCCAGACACCGGGCTAATGGCGTTCCAGGGACTGGAGCCTCACAGTGCTCCTCCGCAGTGGGAATTATCAGGCTGTTTTATAGCGGAGGCGGCTGAGGTTCAGAGAAGTTCAGGAATTTGTTCGGGGTCACACAGTAGAAAGCTGGAGAGCCAGGATCTCAACCCAGGCCCGCATGTTCTTCTGACAGGCAAGGCACGGCTGCTCAGAAGGACCCACTGTGGGGCACGAGGCCCATTCTGGGGGCTTCTTTTCTGTACTACAGAGCCACAGTATTTGGGTCTGGGAGGCTCCTGGTGGGCTGTGACCAGGCCCGACCATCTGTTCTTCCTTCCTTTTTCAGACTTTCTCTCACACATTCTGGATCGTATGGCTTTTCAGGTCAGAACAAATAGAAAGTGTTTTGTGCCCCCTCTCCCCGAGCTCTGGAAGTTACTGTTTGCACACAGTTCTGGAAGCAGATGGAGGCCGATAGAGATCCCAGATGATAACTCAGTGGGGAAAGCTCTGTGGAAACACCCACGTAGCATAAACACCTCTGAGGATATGAAGGAGGGAGGGAGGGAGGGAGATAGAAATAGAGAGGGACAGAGATACAGAGATAAAGACAGAGTGAGAGAAAGAGAGAAACAGAGACACAGATGGGAGAGAGACAGAGATACATCTAGACACACAGAGAGAGACAGGACAACCTCTGGGGACGTGAACCAGTCAATTCCCAGTGGTTTCTGTCCCTCAGGATACAGAGATATGAAGCCCTTAGCCCAGTGCTTGGCACTCAGTGAGGGCTCAAAGTGTACCCATTCTTTGCACGAACAAAGCCCTGACTCTCTGGGGCGGGCACTGCTCCCCGCTGGTCCTCAACCCCTCCCCCAGTTTCTGCTGCCTTCCTGGAGGCTTCCCGGTGCGGGCAGCCACGCTGCTGGGCGCCCTCTTGGTGCCTGGCCTTCTCTTGGGGTGACAGGGACCTGTGTCCCTTTGCAGGGTCCATGGCGATGTCAGAGTCAGGTGTGTCTATGAGGGGTTCAAGCACATTGCCTGGGGCACAATGTGAACTCTGGGGACACCTGGGAACGGGGTTGGAGGTTGAGGGTTGGGGGTGAGGGGGGGAAGTTGGGCAGAGGCCACACCCTGAAATTTTTATTTCAAGCCACTTCCCCCTGCTGGTCAAGGGCGGCTCGGGGGCTGTACAGAAATCACCCACAGTTCTGCTGAGATTGGAGCTTGGTCAGGGTTCTGAGCCCCGATCAATCACCAGCACAGGAGGGTCCCCAGCGCCCTGCTGCCCACCCGCTAGGAGTGCCACCCTGCTGGAGGGGCCCGGCAATCCGCTGAGCTCCTGCCCCGCACCAGCATCCCTGGGGCAGTGTCTTATTTAACCTCATCCTCAGCTGGGGGAAGAGGATGCTGCCATGGGTCCCACTGATTTTGCAGATGAGGCTATTGAGGCTCAGAGAGGTCAAGCCACTTCCCTAAGTCGCACAACCAGTAAGGAACTGAGCTGGGATTTGAACCGGAAGGACTTGAACTCCACAAGTGGGGCAGGAACCTCTCAGGGCAGTGTTACAGGAGAGATGCCTAGTGATTTGCACTGGGTGGGGGGCATGGGGAGGCCAAGGCAGGGAGGGTTTGAGGTGGGGAGCAGCTACAGGACACCCCCCTCCCCACTGCTGAACTGAAAATGTGACAGTGTGGTTGGTGACTGAAGGGAACTCCAGGGCCCAAGAGGCTGATGTGGAGTGACGCAGAGACTTCTGCTCCTGGGCAGCTCTCCAGGGTGCGGCTCCACACTGGGAGGGTGCCCTGTGTGGGAGCACCAGTGCCTTTCCTTGTGCTGGTGTGCTCCCTGTGGGATGGGGTGGGAGGCAGCCGGCATTATGGGACCCTGCCACCTCACCCTGAGCAGAGCTAAGCCAGGGTGGCTGTGCCGTCCCCAGCTCCTTCATGGAGCATCCCTCCTTTCCAGAGGAGGAAGGTTCGGGACACTTAAGAAAGAATGGCAGAGGATTTGAACCCATGACTCTCTGGGCTCAACATCACTTGGTGGTTTCATTTCCCCTTGTTTCCCTAGGCAGGGCAGGAGCCCCCAGACAGGAGAAGTCATCTTTCCAAAGTAAAAATCGTCCCAGGCGAGGAGAGAGCTGCCCCCTGAGACCCTCAGCCATGAAGGAGCAGGGTTTTCCTTTGACCACATGCCCGGGATGCGTTCCTCTCTTCCCGCCAGGACCGGGCACCGCAGGCGTCTGCCTTTGACTGGGCCGGGCAGAGACAGGACACATACCTGCGGTCTGGGGCCTCTCTCCCACCCCGAGAAATGCCATTTGCAGATGGGGAAGACGGGGAAACTGTGAGAAGACAGGAAGGAGAAAAATCAACAGACATATGGCAGGCGTCCTGGGAGGTAGGGTCACAGCCCGGGGAGAGAAAATAGGCCTCAACCACGGGTCAGGGCGTAAACACAGAGGCACCAAGGCCTGATTTGTTGGAAGAAACCGCGTCCAGCTGGGTCTGGGAGAAGAGGTTTGCCCTGTGTGCCCCTAGGAGCTTCCGAGGGATCCCGGCTGCTGAGAAGCAGGGCTTCTGAGCTGACAGCGAAGAGGAGTGAACCTTCCAGAGGGGCCAGGCCCCCAGCGTCTCCCCATCGCTGTGCTTCCGGCCCCGGCCTCCCGATGGGCCAAACACAGGCCTCAGTGTGGGAGAGAAGACCTGAATCAGGGTCAGGCAGGAACTTTCTGGCCAGGAGTGACCTAAGGAAGAGATCCACGGGGTCCTGGGAACTACGGGACAGTGAGCACCTCACGTCATCTCTTTCTTCTCTGCCTTCTCTGGTGAAAACAGCACTTTGAGCTGTCCATCTGGGTGTGGAGGTGGCTTCTGGTGGCTTCTTCCTCAGTCTTGGGACTGGCCGACTGTCCACCAGCTCAGTTCAAGGGCAGTGTTGGGTGCTGTGGGCGGGGGGAGAAGGAGCACCTCCTGGGGGTACTTTGTGGGGTCAGCTCACTCAGCGCTGAGGTAACCATCCCCTCAGGTGTGAAGGGTAACCATCCCCACCTTGTGAGGGGAGGTTTCCTGCTGTGGCTGGGAATGGCCCTTCCCTGGGTGAAGCTGTTACCTTCCTGTCAGGAAGTGAAGGCTGAGGTGAGGAGGATAATAATAGTAATAATCATCCTACCTACTCTCCTTACAGCCCCGGCTGACTCCATACAGCTAGATGAGGTGACAAATGTGATTTTTCCTTGTGGGCCATGAACCATGACTCACATGTGGGGGGCTGACTTCCACGCCCTCAAATTCACGTGTGGAGTGCTAACCCCCAGGACCTCAGAGTGTGTCTGTATTTGGAAGTAAGGTTTTTAAAGAGTGACATGAAGTTCTAATTCAATATGACTGGAGTCCTTGTAAGAAGGGGAGATTAGGACACAGAAGACGGCCATCTGCACACTGAGGAGAAAGACCTCAGGGGAAACCAGTCCTGCCGACACCTTGACCTCAGATTCCAGCCTCTAGAACTGTGAGGAAGTAACTTCCTGTTGTTGAAGCCATCCCATCTCTGGTACTTTCTGTGGCGGCTCTTGGATGCTGATATAGTATGTTAGTCGTGGCCATCGCTAGGACCCCAGACATACCCACACAGGTATGGAATGACATGCTGGTGCCTGCAGGGGCTATGATGGGCTCCAGAGGAGGCTGGGAAGTGAGAGGAAGGCACAGAACTGTCAGCCAGGAGCAGTCCGGAGAGGCTTCATGGAGGAGGCCAACTCGACTTTGGTTTTCTAAAGTATAAAGTAGGGATGAAGATAGCTCTTTCTCAGAGCTGTTGTGAAGACAAAACAAGGAAATGCATGTAAAATGGGCCTAAAGGATACATGTGGTGAATTTCACTACAGTTTTTGCTATGATTTATTGATGTGTGCTAAGAGCTGGGAGTATAAAACAGAGTAGTGTAGGGAAAGGCAGAACATCAGGGAGGGGACAGAGACCCCATTGGCCTAGAAAGGGCAGAACTCATATGACCAGCCATGGAGGGTGGAGGGATAGGACGGGACTGTCATGGACATTGGAAGGGTTGTGATGATGAATATATTTCTTGTCATGTGAACAGAACTTCTCCCAAGACCTGTTTTAAATATTCCTGTCTGGGACGCCTGGGTGGCTCAGGCAGTTAAGCATCTGCCTTCGGCTCAGGTCATGATCCCAGAGTCATGGGATCGAGTCCTGCATTGGGCTCCCTGTTCAGCGGGGAGTCTGCTTCTCTGCTGCTCCCCTGGCTCATGTGCTTCTCTCTCTCCCTCCCCCTCTCTCTTTCTCTAAGTACATAAATTAAAAAAAAATCTTTAAAAAAATAAATATTCCCATCTCGTCCGTCCTTCCTTCCTTCCTTCCTTCCTCTCACAGATATTTCTTAGTCCTCCTATGGGCCTTTCAGTTGTGTTTTTGATATTGGGCAGATAGATGTACAAGGTGGACATAGCTCCTTGTTTCACAAGGCATTTCTTTTGCTTCAGTCTGTGGAGGACCATCTACCTGCTGTCTAGGTCCTCTGGCAGGTGGTGGGACAGGGGATTCCTGTAGAGTGACAAGAGGAGCAGAAAGTCTGTCCCACCATCCCTGTGCAGCCTGGGTCCTGGGGCTGAGCTGCTGAATGTGCTCTCAGTAGGAGAGTAAGGTTCTCTATGGGCACTCAGTGAGGAACGGTAAATGGAGGCCATGAAAAGCGTCAAGGCAGGTCTGGGATGGTTGCCATCAATAACACTCAGGCTTTTAATCCTGCTTTAATCTTAATGACTGCTGTGACAAATGTTGCACGAGGCGTGCCAGTCAGTATCTCATGGAAGGAGTATAGTTTGTTACGGTAAGCCCTCTTGCCAGATGCTGCAGAAGACAGATCTTGCAGTTTGGAATGGCTAATGAAGCTGACCTTGGCCCTCAGTCAGGGTCAGCAGATACATATCAAGCAGCTCTTTACTTTCATTCCTGTACCCGTGGCAGGCAGCACTAATCAACCTGCTGATCTCATGATCTCTCAGGAAAGCCACCACCTGCAGAAATTAGCCCAGGGATCATGCTGATTTATTGGGTACCCTGGGTGCTAGGTGCTTGTCTTAGTCTATCTGGGCTGCTTCAACAAAATATCACAGATTGGGTTGCTTATAAATGGCAGAAATTTATTTCCCACAGTTATGGAGGCTGGGAAGCCCAAGATCAGAGTGCTAGCATGGCTGTGTCCTGGTTCATAGCTCACGTCTTCTCACTGTGTCCTCACATGGTGGAAGGAGCTAAGGGAGCTCTGCAGGGTCTCTTGTAGAAGAACACTGACCCCTTCACGGGAGCTCCACCTTTATGATTGAAGCACCTCCCAAAGGCCTCACCTCCTAATACCATCACAGTGGGGGTTAGGATTTCAACATCAGAATATGGGGGCATGCACACATTCAGGGCATAGCAGGGCTTTATGCTGACCCAGACCCAAGGTCCCAGGGCCTCATTTCTCAACAAGTTCATCAGAACCACTAAGGGCATGGGAGCTTGTTAAGATACAGATTCCTGGGTTTGACCCCACAGCTGTGGAATCAGAATCTCTGGGGTTGGGATCTCAGAATTTTCATTTCACAGAAGCCATAGATATTGCAATCACCACCCTTGGGA